>JAODVM010284981.1:0-12157 GCA_025400095.1 Phenganax marumi | reverse complement strand
ATTTTGGAGTTTTAAATGGCTTAAAATACACAATCAACAACACAATGAGTCTAGAAAGGATGGGACTACAACATGAAATCAAAATGAAGACATGAAAATTTATATTATTTCGGTTATAAAGCTTTGAATTTGGATTGCGTTTTTCTTTATTCACCCTGTATACTGTTTTACAATGTGGTCAACTATTTTACAAAACCTCACCGCATCTCCTGTGCAGCTTCGTCGATTTCATTTTCTGATGAACGAACCGTATCCTTTGGAATAGCTTCCACTATAAACCCATCTTCCTTCTTTTCTTTGCCATCTTTGGCAACATACCCTTGGCATCTGACATAAAAATTCGAGACTGGAATAACGGACTGACGTTTCCTATACCCGATTTCGCCATCGGACTCAAAATATTTTTCCGTCCTGTGCGAACTGATAGGATTGTTCAGAATCGCGACACGAGCTACCACTAATCTGTGGACTACACGCAAGACGTTCTTCTGACGACTTTTTAAGTCGTACTTCGCTCCATAGCGAAATATTTAAAGCTTATTGAGCACACTTAGCATCTAAACCTCCCGAAACACGTGTTATCTGATTCGTGTGCGCATGCCGGTGGCAACACTTCAAAGCATTCTAAAACAGTCTAAAGTAATTAAAAGTAGCATGATAAAGCATGGCAAAGCAAGTGTAAAGCCTAAAGTAGTGTAGAACATGGTAAAGCAATCTACAGCATTCTAAATATGAAAAAGCGGTCTAGAGCAGTCTGAAGGAATCTAAACCAGTCTAAAGCAATCTAAAGTAGTCCGAAGCTTGGTAAAGCATTTTAAAACAGTATATAAAACATTTTAAAGCATTGTAAAGCAATCTAACGCAATTAAAGTAGTCTGAAGCAATCTAGAGTAGTGTAAAGCATAGTAAAGCAGTCCAAAGCTATGTAAAGCAATCTAAAGCATCGTAAAGCCATCTAAAGAAATCTAAACCAATGTAAAGCAGTACAAAGTATGGAAAACAGTCTACAACAACAGTCTAAAGTAGTCTAAAGCAATCTAAAGCAATTTAAAGCAGTCTAAAAGAGTCTAAAACATGATAAAGCGGTTTAAAACAGTCTACAGTAATGCAAAGCAATCCAAAGCAATGTAAATTAGCAGTCTAAAGCAATTAATCTAAAGCAATGGAAAGCAGTCTAAAGTAATGTATAGTATTGTAAGCATTCTAACGCCCTATAAAGCGGTCTAAAATAGCCTAAAGTAGCCTAAAGCATGGAAAACAATCTAAACCAATCTATAGTGCATTCTAAAACAGGATAGAGCATTGCTAAGGTAATCCAAAGTAATCGAAAACCAAATAAAACATACTGGGTGTTACAGGGCGTATAATTTTTTGGACGGGGGATCGCCCGGTTAGCCGGGATATATTTGTTCACGACACAGTTGACTGGCTTCCGTTAGGAAAAGATTCTATTCTTTTAAATACGCTATTTCATTTTGATTCTGCTATAAAATTAATCAAAACATTTTGTGATTTCTTCTTCATGCTATTGCGTGTTCGAAATTTTGAAAAGTAACGATAGGAAAAATTTAATCGACAAAAGCTTTCAGCCCGGTTAACCGGGCTGGCCCGCTTGACGCATTCATAAGAGCCCGGCATGCCGAGATCTCCGCTGATTGAGTCGGGATCTCAGCAAGGCGGGCTAGCCCGGTGTCCATGTGAATCAAAACTCAAAATATAGAAACAAGCTGCAAAGCGAGATCTCGCTCTTTGCCGGGCTAGCTCGGTTAAGCCGGGCCAGCCCGGCTCATACTGGGCTCATATGAACAGGGCCTAATTTTAAGATCCTTGTAGTTTCGCATGTTTTAAACGAATGGTGATAGGGCCTAATTTTGTTTATTATTCTCGCAAACGCTCGTCGGAAAACTCGGTATTTCTCGCTGTCCGAATCCCCCACGTGATTTGCCACCATCAGCTGTTCATCCACCCCATTGCCCAATCACGGCGAACCACGTTTAAACTATATAAAAGTTGCATGGCACAAATAACTAACCATGTGAACGTTCTGTGTTCAACTTCCCCAATTGGATCACCATATTCTGTTTGCCAACTCGTGTTTGCAGGACAAAGCTGTGCCACTTAATTGGTACGTGTAATATAGCAAACACGTCATTGTAGATACATTATAGAAATGGGATAATTATTAACTATATAATCGGATATAATCACTAGACAGAACAATACAATAGATAGTTAGAGAGTAGACGGCGAGCAGATCACTGTAGTGTTATAGAATAGAAATAAAATATAGGAATATTATAGTACGTTCGACTTATTTAAAAACTCTCACATCAAAAAATGCGAGGTAGAAAATAAGCCATGCACCATGAGGGAAACACACCACCTTTGAGAACATCTCGTATCAACGGGACATGTCCAAGAATAAGTTGTGTTGAGCGAGAGATTTCAACTCTCATTTCTTCAGTGTTTTTTGAGTATGATGTTGGCATGTGGATAAAAGACGGGCGCGGACCGGATGCGGACGCGAACTGCGGACGCGAACTGCAAAGTTTTTTCATTCGAGTAAAAGACAGCATCTGAAAACAGCACACGTGTGCCCTGATATCAAAAACCCCGCACATGCGAGCAATTTTGCAGGTTTTTCAGTTTTGGAATTTGGGAAGTATTTTCTTGAAAAGAAGCCTTATTCAAAAGCTAGTAATGCGAATTTTTAACAAAGTAACTTTCGTCTGTTACTTTGAAAAAAAAACTTGTTCGACGAACACATCAGCAAATAAAGCCGTTGAGGAACTTCGAGGTAAAATCTTTTGTCTGTACAAGGCTTTAGCGCTTGCTTTGGAAGACGTGAAGTGTTTTTGTTCCATTACAAACTCATTCTCGGTTACGAAAAACATATTTCATATAATAATCTGACACTGAACAAAAATTCTTAACGAGAAAGTCCTTGTCTCGCGCGGGGTTTGAAGTTTGAACTTGCATCTTACGGTTCTGCGGTAAGGTTTTACAAACATGAACAGGCAGTATAGATAGCCAAAAGACCTTGGCTACTCAATGCTTTTTTTTTGCTTCGCTGCAAACTGGCAGCCAACAAGATGATACCACAAAGTTATTATAACTAAACTTGATTCAGTCTAGCAAAATTAGAATTGCATACAAATTTCATCACTACCTTCAATCGTGCATGTAAGCCACGTCAATCAGAATTTTACAGAAAGTAATGAACTTTAATTTTTACCCGGTCCGTAACTTCAGGTCGGTAACTGATTGGAGCGTTTTGATTGGACGATGACAGGTCCGTATCACACGATACGGACCGCTCTCATTTTCCCGCCAAAAGAAACCAGGGAGTGAAATATTGTAAAGCAAGTGATTTTTTTCATAACAAAATGCGAGAAAAGATGTAAATTGTACTCGGACAAAAGTAAACACAGTGAGAGTGATATTTTCTATCTCGAATACGGTATTTCAAGTGCAAATAAATCGATTTTCAAACGAAACAATGAGGAAAACACTTATTGCAATGAGATTGCTGACGGCGACATTGGTGTACAAAATTATGTAAAAAATAAATAACTTATTTACCGTTTGGGTCAGCCCGTACTGGAAAAATATTTTCCTCGGTCTCAGTAGCAGCCCTCGACCTCTGATCTCGGGCCGCTTCTGAGAGCTCGGAAAAATATTTTTCCAGTACGGACCACTGACTTTTAGTAACCTGGACTGAGTGCATGGGATCAAAATGTGACCGTATCATGCTGACGCCATATAGGTCTCACCAGGAATGAAAGTTACCACAGATCGACACTTGTTTTTGTTTGCGGGCAAATAAAGATTCAGCAAAAAGATTATGGAGTGTCTTTCTGTGACTATTTCTTTGGATTATTTCTTGGCAGTGGTTTTTATGCCTTGTAAAATGATAAATATGTGTTTGTCGACAGTGCATATACTTGTAACTCGTACAAGAAGCTGTATATGCAGTTGTACCACGCGCCGTAAGAGTTATAAAAGTATCTATCATATAGAATTTATGATTGAGCGATTAAAATGCTTGCTACTCATCCGTAACTTCACATATCTTCCCCTTATACAAGCCTTCAAACTTCATATTAAACATAAGTCATCATGTGTGCAAACGTATTTCTTTTGGAGCGTATATTTTCACAATTTGTTCGCTCAATTTCAATGCTACTGACGTGAGTAATTTTATTATTGCTTTTTTCCGTCTTAAGTCCAAAACAGCTAATAATTTGTTCAAATCATCGCGCAGTCACCATAAAGATATTTAAACTGTAGCACAGATGATCTGCAAAGCCGTAAGCTGTACGTTTTTCCACAAAAAATTTCCAAACACAATAATCTCAAACGATGCAGATTTTTGAGCCTTTTGTAACTGCTGGTCAATAAAGTTTCGCATGACCGGCAGGACCTATATTTCGTCAGCATCGTGCAGACACTTTCCGCCAGTAAAAACATAATGGAGCACTCAGTCCAGGTTACTTATAGGTCAATGGCTAGAACTTTGCTCGAGGTTCACCAATGTGTACAATTGTTTAATCAATGAGTGGCAATGTACCCCAATGTTTACTTCTTGTATACTTTTCTCTGTCTAATGCCGATGAATTTAACTTGTCTAATGCCAGACGATCTTATTCATCATGACTTGAGGATGCTCTAATTGTTCCTTCTACTTGCTTCATGGATACAAAAATCATGTTTAAGTAGAGAGTGCCCAGCGACAATTCTTTATGTACATTTGCAGTTCAGTAAAAACTTTGGCAAAGGAGTTGCATGAGAAGAATGGTTTATGGGGTGCTTATTGTGCATTTCATTTAGGCGATTATAAGGCTGCCTTACAAGTAGGTGTCGTGTTCTTCGTTCTTTATTACTAATTCTCAATGTGCTAAACGCACTTACTTATATACAGATTTTATACATAAATTTAAATAATAATAATAATACACCTAATATATGCATATGTTACATCTCCCCTGTTTGATTTAAAGTTAGAAGTTACTATTTTTGCTTGTTTTCCTTAATATAAAAAATATACATAGAAATATTCATGCAATATTAACTATATGCCAATACTATGTTCCAAATCTCTGAGGTTTTCTCACGATTCGTCCTGATCTTGTTATCACGTGATCAGCTACAGGTAATTGTTCCGGATTTCTTTCCTGGGCAGCGTTTACTGGTGATGATGATGCTTCTTCCAATTTTTCCGCTGACTTATTAGACAACGTTGACTGTTCTTTATCCTCTGTTTCCGGAAGCTGAAGAAGATGTCGCCTGTTCCGTCTAAAAGTGCTCCCATCTGGAGAAAAGAAATGATACGATCTTGGTGTTTCGTCCACATTAACTACCACAGCTGGTTTCCATCAGTGGCGACCTTTTGCCATGGACGCAATGATATTTCATGAGGTCGGAGAGGCTCCTTCTGCTGTGCACTACGATATTCTTGACATGTTACACATTTCTCTACCAAACTTTCGATTTCTTTGCTCATGGCAGGCCAAAATATAACATCACTACCCCGTTCTTTACACTTTTGCACACCCATGTTCCCAGTGTGTTTCTTTCCAAGCATTTCCCGTCGTAGGGTTTTCGGAATTATTATCTTCTGAGTTTTGAACAGGATTCCGTCGATCACTGTTATTTCGTCTCTATAGCTCCAGTATGGACGAATCAACTCACTAACATGTTTCATTTCATCAGGCCAACCTCATTTAACTTGCTTTTCAAGCTCTTGTAGTTCGCTGTCATCTTTCGTTGCACTCCGAATTTCTTTCAACTTCTCATCTGTCACGGGCATTTGCTTCAATATGGTTTCCACGTACACATCTAGTCCCAGGTCGTCCGCAACAGTACCGTCACGAGCACCATTTCTCGACAAGGTATCTGCAACCGGAATATATTCTTCCCTGGTTTGTACTGAACGGTGACATTATATCGTTGTAATCGTATTCTCATTCTTTGTAGTCGCATGGGAACCAAGTGTAGAGGCTTCTTCATTATGGTTTCCAGCGGCTTGTGATCGCTTTCAGCAACAAAATCTCTTCCATAGAGATAATGGTGAAATTTTTTACAACCAAACACCAGGGCTAAGGCTTCCTTCTCTATCTGCGCATACGCTTGTTGAGTGGTTGTTACTGACTTCGAGGCATAAGCAATGGCCAATGGGCTGTCCGTCTTGCATAACCACTGCACCCAAGCCGGTTTGTGAGGCATCTACTTGAATTTTTACTGTCTTGGACAGATCATAATACGTCAATACAGGACCGGGAACTTCTGTGATCACTTGCTTGATTTCAGTGAACGCTTTCTCGTGCTCAGGACACCAGTTCCATTCACTATCATCTATCTGGTCAATTTGACTGCTATTTTCAGCGTTTATAGCCAATACAACTTTGATTAATGCCAAATCCTGGCAAGCTTTCAAACTTAAAGCGCAAGGTGCACATGCCTCAACTACGTAAAACTCTAACACGCGAACAATGTTCTTATACAATGCACTTGAGTTCACAGCGACCCAGAACGTCAATCTTATTTCCTCCGTATGCCGTTAAAGTTGTTTTTGTCTGTTTTAGCTTTTTCCTGCTTTGCCCAAGCGTTTTAAACACCGCTAAGGGCATTACATTCACTTGTGCCCCAATATCCAATTTTACTTTAACAGTGTGAAAATCATCAACAACAAGATTAACGGATAATTCATCTTCGCCCCCGTGTTTGACAGTTCCAATAAAGAGGTCGTTGTCCTCAAGTTCAGGTTCATTAATCTTTTGTTCCACATTATGAACGCCCTTACTCCTACACATTCTTGAATTATGATTGAGTTTATTACATTTAAAGCATACCTTTCCTTTTGCTGGACATGCTTGTTTTGTCCCATGTTTTCGCCCACAGCTCTTGCAGTCTTTTATATTGGACTTCTCTTGCTCCTGTTGATGTTTCTCTCAGTCTTGTTGTTTTCTTCCCCACTTGTTTTTGTACATCCCATGTATAGCTTTGCTTTGTTCTGAGAGACCTTTCATTTGTGTTGATGATATTTCAATTCCTCTGGCGATCGTTAAGGCTCTGTTCAAGTCTAACTCTTTGGCTTGTAAAAGCTTCTCTTTTACTTGTGGGTTGTCTGTGCCACAAACAAGTCTAACGCGGATCATTTCATCGGTTAATTCTCCATATGCACAGTCTTTTGCTAGGCGTTTTAGCTCGGTCACGTACTGATTAATGGTTTCTCCGTCGTTTTGACTTTGTGTATTAAACTTATACCTTATCACAGTCACGTTTTGTTTCGGGTTGCAATATGCTTCGTATTTCTCAAACAACACGTTGATTTTATTCGTCTCCGTCAACGACAATGTCCACGTGTTGTAGATATCTCTCCTGCGCTGTCCAACGTACAAAAGGAAATAGCCGCATTGTTGCTTTTCGTCCTTTTCCGCAGCAGACCCTGAAGCATTAACTGCATCGTTTGTTTCCAGCGCTTCCAATTTTCAGCGATATTACCATTCTCGAACTCAAGTTCACTGATTCCCACCAGCTTGGATGCCATGCTTGCTTGTATAATCTTATCCCACTCTTGGTACCATGTCGTGTTCTTCGTTCTTATTAATCATCCCTATGTGCTAAACGCACTTACTTATATACAGATATTATACATAAATTTAAATACTAATACACCTAATATATGCATATGTTACAATCTGCCTCATGCAAGTTATGAAGATTTATCCCCCAGTATGTAATGATGTCTCTACAAAGTTTGCTTTTTCCCTTAGTTAGAATACTGTGGCCCACATCTATATGGGATTGGTAAAGTCAAAGCAAACAAAAGGGAAAGCACTAATTACCGTATTTTGAGAACCACTTCGAGTTTGTCGAAGTCATTAACGCATGTCTATATATGCAAACATTACACTAATATTAGATTGCTTGCTGAGCAAAGATACTGTATATTCAGTCATTAGTATCAGTTTACAAATCAGTGAATAATCTTGGCTTGACTTTTATTAATGAAGTCTTTAAACTTAAATTAGTTGAATACAATTTGCATGGCTCAAGACTAGAGCCACCAAATTTATAACCTTGAATGGCTACACAAATAATTTTCATACATAACTAGTACTCTTTGCAAGAATTTGCCTGTTCAAATCAGGGAATCTAAAAGATATTATATCTTTTAAAAAGCCTCTTAGTAAGCACACGTTATATTGTAGCAATACTGTGAGAATCAGTTTATAACTGCGGGCTCATTATATTTGCTTGAAACTATTGTAGGAGCCTAAGACCGAGTTTTAGGTGTCATGCTTGAGCATCGTTTTTGCACGCAAATGGCGTGTGTGTTCTTACTTGGAGTGGAAAGGAGAGAAAACAGGCTCAATTAATGAAGCTGTGACATTTTGAAGACTAAGGAAGTCAGCTAAACAGATGATTGGACAGAAGTAAAAGAAGCATGCTTTTGAGGTCAAAGAAGCTGTGATCTATTGTGATGAATCTGAAGAGCTTTTGGTCTTTTGTTGTGTCATCTACAATAAACAATGCTTTGCATCATTTTCCTCCGGTTGGTCAATAATTTGTTACTGATTAAGTGTTTTCTCCCAAGGAGAATTATGTATAGCATTCAAATGAGGAATTTATTCTTGGTCAATTATTGAAATATCAGAATTTCACTTGACAGAATCTGAAGTTGTGAATGTTCTGAAAGGCTTAGATCTTAATGAAGTGTGTGGTCCAGGTAATATTCCTGAGATTCTGTTGATTAAGACTGCTAGCACAGTTTCTCCATCACTTTGCCAACTTTAACTTTTCTTTGTTGGAAAGTCAATTCTCTCTTATCTGGAAATGAGCCAACATTGCACCTGTGAACTAAACAATGATCCCAGTGCAGCATTAATTTATTGGCCAATCTCATTACCTTGTATAGTTTCTAAAGTTTTGGAATGTGGCGTATTCAATTGTTGCTGTTTGTCTCTGAAATTTCAGATAAATAACTTTCAACCTGGGTTTATGCAAGGTTGATCAACTTTCCCCCAGTTATTGACTTTTATTATGATATTTTGGGTAATTTCACAAACAGAAAGGTGGATGGTTGTACATCTACATTTCTTAAAGGCCTTTGATTGTAGTGTTGAAAAAGTCAATAGCTATGTGGTAGGAAGATCTCTTTTGCTACGGCTTGAAAGCTATCTTTTAGATAGACATCAGTGTGTCACTCTGGAGGGTGTACCCTAGGGTTCAATAATGGGACATCTAGTATTTATTGTATATGCCAAATACAGGCCTGTTTCTTAATCAGGTGAATTGGAGGCTATGTGTGGATGACTCAGAACTTTTTAAACTGATGATTTTAACTACAGAATCATTTGCCACTCTACAGTCTGTTTCAGACTGCTTGCATCAGTGTAGTGTTGATTCGAAAATGTCTTTTAACACTTCCAAATGCCCAGTACTCCATATGTCCAAGAAAGGTCTCCAACTTTTACCAACACTGAATATTGTCTTGCTGGACAATGTCTTCAAGTGGCCAACACCAGTAAAGATCTCGGGGTGACTGTTTCTAGTAATCTATTATGGACTACTTATATTAGACAAATATGTGCAAAAGCGATTGAAGCCCTTGGTTTAATTGCACTAGTCTGTAGTGAAGATATTGTAGAGCAAGAGAAGTGCAAATTATGGTATACCACTCTCAGCAGGTTCCATCTTGAATATGCATCAAATCATAGGCCTCCGCAAGCAGCAAATGGGCCCTCACTGATAGAAAATGTTCTGAGGAGAGCTGCCAAATTTGTTTTACATTATACGGCTGGGATCTGTACAAGGACAGATAGGTAAAACTGCAAATGATACCATTGAAATATAGGAAAGATATTGCTGACCTTACTCTGTTATACAAGTATTAGAGTGGAATGCTTAATGTTAATTTTAGCTATCTTTATGTGCCTCTTTTCTCACATTATAACACTCGTTGAATAGATAGCACTTACTTATTGTCTTTAGCCATAAAAACCCTTAAATCTCTCAACCTGAGTGTTACTTGCTTCAGAAAATAACTTTATAGAATTGATAATGGGAAACTTTTAGCATACTCTCCACCATAGTGAAAAAAGTAGTTTATTATTGAAGTATTTTTTACATTTGTTGTAGTTATTTTTAAGTTTTCAGTTTGCTGTTTTCTCCCTTGCGAAGTTATACTTTTGTGTATAGATATCAGATCTACAGATTGTAGAGGGGGTTATTGCCAGTTGGACTTATTATAATTCCGTTTAACTCAAGTCACCAGTAGTTTAGTCTTCATTTTGTGACAAATTTTAATAAATTCGATATATTCAGATAAAAACTAAATATAATTGCAAGGAGATTGGCTTTGTATTGGATGGATTAAGCTTCTTTAGGAGTTGCATGAGGTAAAAGTCACATGCCCTTTCATCACCATGTAATGCAAATGGTTGAAGGGCATAAAAAATTGTATTTGAATTATTTTATTACAATATTGCATTGTTAGAGCATGTATGGGTTAGGTAGTAGTGTTACTGTTGTCTTCAGTTACCTTGTTAAAATGGTACGAGTTTTGTTTTTACAGTGTTGAATTGTAGTTGAATTGTATTGTGTCTTAAAGGGACACTCCGCACCAAAAACAATTTGTGCTTATATGAAAGTCCTTTGTGAGTGAATCTCGGGATAGTCATTCATTCGCCTCAAATCCTTTTTGTTAGCAAGAAATTCCACTTTGTTCCACTGATAATCATGCCACTTTGTCATCGCCATGTTTTTTGGCCAGGGAGCCAGGCAATTTGACAAATTTTTGAGCACAGTGACGTCATTGAGTGATAGAAAATAAACATGAACTATAAACTAGTATAGTGGTCTACAAAATATTAGCGAATTTTACATAGCGACTTGGCTGGCAAACTGTTTTAACAAGGTTCTGATGATGTTCTAGCTAGTCTTCAGGGAAAGATGAAGATTTTGTGTCATCTGAACAACCACAGATCAAGAATAGTGCCAATGAAGCAAAATATTCGATACAGCCATCTTTGTTCAAGGCTCTCCATATTTTAATAATACAGTGATAAGAGAAACTCTTGTTACTTATAGCTAGGCTGAAACATTTGGAAGAGTGTTAATATACTGTTGAAAAGTGTGTCAACTGAGGACAATTTACACAGCAAGAAACACATTCCACGATATATTGGAGTCGTGGAGTGTCACTGTGATTGCTGAATGGATTGCTGTCTGATGCAGGGTCTATCTGATACATCATACAGGAACAGTCCTTGATCAGTGGCATAGCTAGCTTAGATTGACTGGTCATGCTCTACTGAGGGCACGAGGCGCCACCATGGTTGGCGCCGAGCAGGAAAATTTTAAAAGTTAGACCCTCTAGAATGTCGGAAACAGCTATTTCAGAGCTGAATATGTTTATATCTATACGACCAGTTTGATCACTTTAGAGTACTCTGAAACTAATGGAAATTCATGATGAAAGCTTCTATATCTTAGTAGTCACTTGTACGTTTCGCATTGGCTGCTGCTTCACAATAATATTTTGCTTCCCAGATTGCCAAACCGAGAAAGGTTTCTTTGGCTAATCGCTTATAATATCAGCTTCAGTAGAAGCCATCGCACTCGCTGAAGCCATTGTTATGTAAACTGATACAACGTGGTAAATCGCAGTTATTCTAGCGTGAATCTCGAACGATAAGATATTATTATTATATATCGAAGGCTCAGATCAGGCTCTAGAAAATGAGCATGACTAGATGTTGCAAAACTCCACGTTTGAGCATGCTCAGATGCCACTAACCAATCAGATTGCGAATACGTCTACTATAAATTAATATTACTTGGTCGGACTGAATTCTGAAAGCCCGACCAAGTTGCAAAAAGCATGGAACTAGCTCTAACGCATGTTTGTTGCTAGGTAACCTGTGAAAATATGCGAAATGTTGCTTAAAATGACGTTTTGAGCGAAAATCTTATCAAAAGATGTGAAATATCCCCCAAAATAGCCGCAAAATAACCAAACTGGGGATCCAAGGATAGTGCAAAGTTTCAAAAGGCAATAAGTAAGAATGTTCAGTACGCATAATAAGCTGCGCAAGAGTAGTTTATAGCTGACCAATGGCTTTGAATGTTGAAATTTCAAAAACTTGTTAAC
>JAODVM010284870.1:0-12158 GCA_025400095.1 Phenganax marumi | reverse complement strand
GCTGTATTTTCCACTCCTCAAGACTCGCCTTAGTCCTTTTGAAGCTGAATATTTATTAGAATTTCTATTGCGCGGCTTCCACTTTTGACCTTCAAATTGGCTTCATCCAATCATAGGGCTTTGCAAATGGAGTTATCGTTCCAGTTTTATTGAGTTCACAGTCCCAGACTCATCCGCCATGTTTTTGTCCCCCGCTTGTGGCACTGAGCAGTTCCTCCAGATATATAATAGAGCTCAGTGGTAGAAAGCAATAACACCATATCAACAGTTAAACAAACATCGCCCGAAGTAGAACTAGAGAGTAGAGACCTCAAGGACAGTGCCAAAGTTTCTGAGACCTCCACAGCAGTTTACCCTGCTAAATCGCGGCAATTAAGTATCACTGCTGCAAGATAGGTTAGATAGCTGTGTGTGAGTCTATGTCTGTTGTGTGCACTGCACACCAAATTGCCATGCCGTCATCGCGATCTATATTTGTATGTTGTATACTTCCGAGTCGTATTTGAAAGTACGAGCTTGCAGTTGTGGCAATATATCAGGATAGCAAGAAATGCTCAGAATTTACTGTCCTGAACGGCAAGATTCCACAGTTTTATATTCTATTATTACGAATAACTCAGAAACACATAGCAGCACTATTCCACCACTGACAAGTAAATGTAAACTTTCTGACAATTTCAGTATTCGTTTTGAGGATACACCATGCATATTTATTATTGCAAAGCTTTCAGTCCGTTAGCCCGGACCTTCATTATTGCAATAATAAATATACATGGTGTATCCTCAAAACGAAGACTGATATTATTTTCATCATGCAAAACTACAAGAATCTTATTTCTGACAATTGTTTATGTAGTCTTCATTACAAAGCAAGTCTCAATAAAATCGTTAAATAGAAACGGTTAATCAGAACCGGTTAATCACAAATGGTTAATTAGAAATGGTTAAAATGTCCTCATTTCCATATTGATAAAGCAAAACGTTATTGTGACGTCATAAAACGTCCTAATTTGCATAATAGCACAAAAAATGTTTTAGTGACATCACAAAACGTCCTAATTTGCATAATAGCACAAAAAACGTTTTAGTGACATCACAAAACGTCCTAATTTGCGTAATAGCACAAAAAACGTTTTAGTGACATCACAAAACGTCCTAATTTGCACAATAGAACGGACAAACGTTTTAGTGACGTCACAAAACGTCCTAATTTGCATAATAGCACAAAAAACGTTTTAGTGACATCACAAAACGTCCTAATTTGCATAATAGCACAAAAAACGTTTTTGTGACGTCGAAAAACGTCCTAATTTTATGATACCAAAGAAAAAGTTTTTGTGACGTCACAAAACGTCCTAATTTGTACGATACAAAGGAAGAATGTTTTTGTGATGTCAAAAAACGTCATAATTCCCACAATAGCACAAAAACGTTATAGTGACGTCACAAAACGCCTAATTTGCATAATAAATTTGCATAATAAATTTGCATAATAAATTTGCATAATAAATTTGCATAATAAATTTGCATAATAGCGAGTCTAAGTTTCATACAATGTCCTAATTTGCATAATAGCGTGTCTATGTTTCATATAATGGCCTAATTTGCATAATAGCGTGTCCAATGACCACTTGACTCAGCAAAAGTTACGATTGCCTGAAAATTAAAAATAACTATTATATTGACTAATGCTCAATCCTCCCAATACTGAATGTCGGGAAAGTTTTCATGCACTGGATGTAGCGATATCCAGGCCTCTCTTTTTGGTACCTTTAATTCCTAGAATGTCACTTCACAATCAACTCCAATTTGAAACTTATCAAACTCTTCAGAAACTAGAACCACTTTTGTGTTGATCACTTTCGTAGGATCTAGATATAACACGATCACAGAGGTAAAGGAAGTTGTTGAGCTTCGGAGCAAAAACTATCCATTATAAGACCGCAGGTTGCGCAATACACAATCAGTACACAGAGAAAAAGGAATGGGAATTATGGTGTGGCAAGTATTTGCCTATATATACGGCATACCTATAGTTGGGGGTTTTTTTTTGCTAAGCACTCATATGAACCTTCTTTATAATTAAAAAGATTCTTCCTTCTTCTTTCACGAAAGCACAAAAGAAGTAAAGATCAAACAGTGAACTACAGACTTTAAACAATAACAAAGTCAGCAAATATTAGAGTACACGCTTAGTAGGTTATACCTTGATCTTCATCGATGTGATTCGTAACTGTCATGCTTTGTGGACAAACGGCGACAGAGATTTCTTCCTGAGTGTTATGAAAATTCATCACGACTTCGTTCAGTAGTCTAAAAAGAAAAAAGTACAGACAAAAAAATTGAGATACGAAAAGGTAAGGTAAAGTTTAAAGCTATTATATCATCACTGCAATCACCACAGTTTTAAAGCAAGAAAGAAAATATTTTAACGGATTTTCCCACTTGCAATTAATGCAGTTAAGGGAACACATAATTATATTTAGAGTAGCATGCTGAGAAAGATATTAGTAGCTCCGATAATATCCTATAATTTACAAGCTTCTATTACGTGACAAAAACAAGAGAATCTTCGCGTGGGAGTCTTCCTGAAGTTGCGTGGATTAAAAGAAAATTTTAAATGATAAAATATGAACAAAAAATTAATATTGACAAAATAGATGAACGTAAAAACCAGACTAAACGTTTGAAAGCGAGGGGTAAATTACTCTGAAAAAAGTGTACGAAGATTTTTTGGATCAAAAAATCCCTGTAATTTTTGTTGGGATTTTGGGACAAATTTTCAGGGATTTTGGGATTTCTTTAGAGATTTTCTTTGAAGTATTTTCCCGGCATTTTCTTTTCCAGCAAATTTTTTCGCATATTTTTGTGATATGTGGGCGTCAAATTTTAAGAAATCAAGTAGTTCTATATGAAATCTATGTTTTCTCTATGAAATCTATGTGATTTTTTGGAATATTTTGAGATCTTTTGGGATTTTTACAGAGTTTTTGAAATTCTTTAAGATTTTTAGGACTGTTGAGGAACTTTAATCTTGAAAGATTTTTTGGGATTTTCAGCGAAGGGTACGAAGATTTTCAGAGTAATTTACCCTCGTTTGAAAGAACGTTATAAATCAATTTTCTAGTTTTATGATTTTTAAAAGGTTATTGAATAAAGGGAATAGAACAGTTTTTCCGTGTTTCTGTTGAGTTACCGAATTGCTTGCGCGAGTTTGGAAGAAATTCGAAATTGCGTGGACACACTCGCCTACCCACTCGTGTTCCCACAAAATTTGTCGATTCTCCTAAACTCGCACGGGTGTTACTGTAACTCAACAGAAAAACGGAAAATGTTTTTTCTTTCTTAACAACAAATTATAAAAAAGGTAGTTTCATAAAAGATATATCAAAAACATTGCTTTCATTGTACGATATTACAATTCTAACTTTCTTGTGCTTATGATTCTTCCAGTTTTGCATGACGAAAACACGAACATAAATAAGTATTACTTCGAGGGTTCAACACATCTGTTCATTATTGCAATTGCATATTGATATATACTAATGTTTTTATATTGATTGATATATTGTATATTTATTAGTGGACCGAAGGTGTTGCAACAATACATATACGTGGTGCACCCTCAAACTAATACTTATATTATATTTATTATTGTTACTCTTACAACTATTATCGAAATCGCTACAATGGCAAATTGGTATCAGGACATTTGCACGCGTAGAATGGATATTATGTACCACGTGATGAACGTTTTTGTACTGCACGATGAAGTTTTTTGTTTCGAGCAGAGTTTGCAAGATATGCGATGTTCACTCGATTTGCTTGCTTGGCTATTTCTAGATTAAAATGTACTTTTCCGTATGTCGATCTGCAGTTCTACAACATGCTTGAGCATTTAGTGTTCTTCCTATAACTGTTCGCAGTATTAAGATCATTTAAACAATCTTTTCAGTCAAACATCGACAGATAATTTACGAACTCCGTTGATGTTCAAAAGTGGTCACGAGAAGCGATCACGTGAAAATATTCAATCACGTGTTACATGCAATCAACCACGCGCGCGCTAATCTCGAGGGAATATTTACCACTCTAATGATTTCGATAATAATCAGTAAATTATATTTATTACCATATGCTACTTGTAGTACTAAAATTTTCAATACATTTTAATGTCCTGGCAATGGTGAAAGGTTGATACTTTTAACAATATAAAGCGCACCTGGGCTGAACATTGATTAAATTTGGACAGAGATCTTTAGCAGAGATGGCTTGTAAACTTTCACACTCTTGATAAGATAAATTGTACGTCTTCTTTATACCTGTAAATAATAAAAGATTTCTCACTATAAAATGCCGCTAATTTCGGAGCAAAAATTTTAAATTTCAACACTTCTTACGATGTTTACAAAAAAATTCAAAAGTCAAATGGTCTTCTTCTTCATTCATCTCGACTGAGCAGTAATCGACATCTCTCTCAGTCTTACCGAGAGACTTGAACAAAGGCATACACGACTACAAAGTAATAAAATATTAACTATTTTCTATACTAGTTTCAAGACTCGCCCTGACGATGAAATCTTTGCTGTCAGAAAGAGTAAAATAAAAAAGTATAGAGTAAACTATAGGCATATTGTCATTCAACGGGTTTACAAGAACACATCTGAATTGTATTTTTGAAAAACACTGTACTAAATTTCGAAAAACTGGGAACATCCGACGACGTGGAATATCTTTTTAATCACTTGCGTGCACAGATAGACATTGATGCACACTCAACTTTAAGAAACCTTTTACACCCTACAATTCACCCAAATTCGTCCAATTTGCAAAACGAGCTACATTTTATACATCATTCCTACAAGCCGCAACGAGTTAAACCATGTGATTTCTGACCTTCACAGAAAAATTCCATTTTGGACCTTCGTTGCAAGAATCTTCATCTTGACTAATAGAGATACCGTCATCATAAGTGTCAAAGAAACTTGTCAAAAATATGAAAGAAGCATAAACTGTCCTTGACGAGTTTACAGTTCGCCACGATAGCTGAAAGATGGAAAAAAATAATCACATAATATGGATCCCGGAAATATTGTACTGCACTGTTTCAAATATACATATGTCTTTTCAGCATTACGACACCCAATGCGTCCTAAATCCAAAAGTAACGAGAACCAGCTCTCGAATTTGTACGGGTATATATGATAAACAGCAACAAGTAAGAGTACATATCCCCTTCTTGAGTGGTTGAAGATAAACTTCACTGCCAATATTAGCCAAACAATAAACCGCCTGTGCAAGCGTTAAAAATAGAAATCCATCTTATAAGAATTTTCGTAATAATATAATTTTAAATATCTTGTAAATCGTTTGTAATCAGCTCTTTTTTGGCTGCTATATTTGATATCATTAAACTAACTATCTCTCTTCTATCTACCTACTTCAAACACAAAAATTATCTTTAGCAAGGAAAAGATACACAGGCGGTTTTGTATACTTTGTTTGAAACGAAATGCAACCAAATGAACAAAACATGATATTCTAGGACAGACGTTTTGCTACTCTAGTGCATGGTGTCTTCATCACACCATGCACAGTCACACATTATAAACCAGTCTGCCCAACTACTGGTTTCGAATGAATATAGGGGCTGATGACATGGAGAGTTTTCAGCACGGGCTGAAAATTTTCTCATGTAATCGCACACTCGTTTTTTATTGGTGTTTCATAGTGAGACCGGGCTGAAACTCACCCCAGGCTGAAAAGTCTCCATGTAGTCGGCCCCTTAGAAGTCGAATTTCAAGATCCAGCGTTGGACAACCCGCACCGTCACCGGCTAAACCAGAGTGAAAGTAAATTACCTAATGCTGATCAATGTGATTAACATATAAAATCTTCTACGTACGGCCGACGGAAAAGGCCAACTATAGTTTGCGGGAAAGATTATCTCTACGAGTATTAACAACGTGACACCAAGGATAGCGTTCGTTGCATGTGCTACTTCAGTCTTTAACGCTTTCCGAGATTAGTTCTGTTGCTCTCAACCTTATCGAGCTTCCTGCTAACTATAACTAATCAATACTTTTGTGAGCGAAGCATAGCACACGCAATGCCTGGAAAAGAGACAGGTGCTATACTCTAGTCTTTATGGCTTCCAAAAACTGCGGCTCTGCTCGTCTTTCTCAAAATTTGTGCCAACTGCGAATTTTTACTTTAGTTCTGCCTATACTGTAATAAATTGACAAGCTACTCACGTTTAACAGATTCACCGACCACTGTACAGCGCATTTGACGTTTACAACTCATCTAGGCAGTTTCCTCTTGACGGCGTTTTGATTTGGTCAAACAACACTGTATGTACAATAATAATCTTTCTCAAAGTCGTTAATAATTCATGAGTAATTAATCCAATAGGAAGTAAGCATTGGTTACAAGATGCTGTTTGTTTCACCAAATATCTTAATTGCTACATAAGCAAGACTCATTTCTCTTATGCATTGTCTACATCAGCAGAAATCCTAACTAATTAACGTTTCGCCTGGTTAAAGATTCTATTCAAAACACGGAGAAACGTTCTGTCTCGATTCATTTGAGAAGAGCTATTATTATTATTATTATTATTATTATTATTATTATTATTAAACTTTGATAGATGGTCTCAAACCGGCTTTTCAGTATTCCACGATAATATCCGATGCCAATCCGGGTACGGCCCGAGCACGTGGAGACAAAGATAATCGATACTTGGTGTAATAAATTATCGAAGAGACGAATTTCGTAAAATATCCTATACTAAAAGAGCTTTTCGCGCATACTAGTTTGTTTTATAGTGTATTGTATTGGACTGTTTCCCAGTAACAGGAACAGTTTTCAACAGAGTCACAAGCGCGCCATGGCTTCTCCTTGCTAAACTGCACAGTAGATGTTCTTACTCACTATTCGCTTACCAAACTGTTTGGTTCTCAAAAACACGAAGAAAGATGGACAGAAAACTTAGTTAATATTGCAAGATAGAATGCGCGAAAATTTATTGGCCACTGAATGAACTTTCATAGTTTAGATGAAGATGTCTATCGCTTGTCGTGCATATTTCTTTGTCACGTCACTCAACCAGTCAATGGTATTCTCCAAAGACTTATTATATTACTATGGAAATTTATGCCGATCGACGCCGCCTTCTATGAAAAGATTACAAATGTAATTCAGTAGTGTGAAAGCGACAGTTCTGCCCCCACTTTCTGCCCCCTCACTTCTCCAGCCCATTTCGTAATAGTAAATAAACTAATGGATTTTAACTTGTAATAGTAGCTTCTACTTCATTATTTTGAGGGGGCTAAGAGTACCCCCTCAGCGTTAAAAAGAGGAAATAACGTCGATGAAAGTAGATTTACTATTACAAATCACCTTTCAAAACGAAGGGGGTAGAGTTTAAGAAAATCCAACAAACTCTATGTTTTTTCAAAATAGACGGGTTTTTTTCCTATATAAAATATACTATTTTTAAAACAGGAGCGAGTGAAGTGAGAACAAGCCCCAAAATGTTTTAAAAATGGTTTATTTCTTCATTAAAAATTTTTTTAAAAAGTCAGTTATAAGACTTAACAATCACACTCTTTATCATCATGATAATTTTTCTTGTGGTCGTCCAAGTCTTTGGAGACATCATCTTTATATTTAATCCTCCAATGACCGTGGGCCCACGTGTGGACTCCATCAGGACAAAGGACTCTTTTATCATCCAGACTATTTAAAGCAAGTTTATTTATTTTTTGAGAATATACTTCGTGGTTGATACTTCTAAACACATGTACAAATTCTCTAATTTCTTTTTGATCGAACAAACAAGACTTATAGTCTTCGTGTGTTAATTGATGTTTTATCGTGGCCTTGGAGATACCTTTACATACTTTTTTTTCTTCGTTATTTTCTAAGAGAAGGGAGTAACATTTGGGTCTTAAGCCCACGAACTCTTGAATAATATTTTCTCCCATCTCATCCTTCATTTTACCTAAAACCATTTTATTTATATTCGGTTTTATATTGAATTTATTATTCTCCGAGAACTTGCTTGTATCGAAAGAATCTTCCAAGTCCGGAGCGATGTCTTTGTAGAAATCGTCTGTTTTTACTTCGACGATGAGACTATCTGTATCGCTCATTAAAAGTCTCATTTTATCATTATATTTTTTATGAAGGTAATTGTAGTAGAATTTAAAAAGAAGCGCTTTGGAGATGTCCAAAACAGAGACTCCAATATAAATAGGTTTATCCAAAATGACTTCATCTTTATGAAAGAGAAGAATTGCTAGATTGTCTCCTATAATTTTATGATCTTTTAGATTAGATTTTTGTGTTAGTTTTTCAAAAGTATCAGCGTTAGAAGCTAATTTTACATTAACTCTGTTTCTTACGTTCTCTATTGTCTTTCCGTAAACAGAGTTGTTTTTAAGTTTGGCATGATTTTTGTCCGATGTATTTTTTGATTCGATTCTAAGAGATGTATTTTTATCGATGAAACATTTCATCCATTTTGATTCTTTAAACTTAATGCCTTGATGAACATTTAAGAGTTTTAGTCCTAACTCTAAATAAGTCTTTAAGGCGAAGTAGTGGAGCCAATAAGAGTATTTATTGTCTAGACCCCCTAAAAGTTTCTTTCCACTGGTGGGAGCAAGAGGAAGATCATTAAAATAGTCGTGAAGTTCTTTAGGAACTTCGAGGTCGACTTGAAGGAGGCAACCTTGATTATCTTTACCTGTAAAATCCTCTAACCAACGATCTAACTCTTCTGGAGTCATCCATTCAAGATCACTATAGGGGAGAGGAAGAGTCATGGCTGTTCCATATTGATTATTCATATCTAAGTAGATTATATAAACAGACTCCTTTTCTGAATCATAATTTTTCATGTACTTATGATTAGCTCGACTATATTTTTTACTAATAACACTAACCCCACCCCGTTTAGCTTCTTCTAGACAAAGATGCATTTGGGGGTCTTGGATTAGTTCTAAATTAATTTGGGTTTGTCTTAACATGCTGTCCCATACTAAACCTGGGGCAGAGTAATACCATGCTGGATCTAATTTATCTATTTTTAAACTCGTGTTTCTATAATTTTCTAGCATATCTGACATGTGTGCTAGATCTGATTTGAGATAAATTTTTAGATAATCATTTAAGTTTTTACACTTAAATTTTTTATAAATCTTTTGAGCATACTCATATTCCTCCTCTGTGATGGACTCTTGTTTTAGAATACTATAAAATTCTTCTTTTGGAGGAAGAGAAGTGAGTTGAAGCTTTTTCTCATCGTCGATGAAGTCGTAGGGGAAGACACCTTTTCGGGTGAGTAGCTTCCAGTTTTTAGGAAACATTTCCCTTAATATAATTCGATCTTCGTCTCGAAGATTTCTTGTTAAGACATCTAATGCACTACTTTGATGTCTAAAACTATCTAAGAAACGAAGTTCTCTTTTCACTTCGACGTGTTCGAAAACGCCTCTCTGATTTTGCTCAATCTTTTCATCGACGATTATTTTTTTAGAGAAGCTGATAAAGTTCTCTGTGTTTTTTGCAATGCATTTAAAGTCGGATTGTTTATCTCACAACTCTCCTAAGAAGAAGTGGGAATCATATTTACTCATGTTATGAGCAAAGATAGGATAAAAGTTTCCAAATTTTCTAGCATTTAAATTACAACTTTGATGAGAAGCTCCTCGATAACGACCTGTAAAATGATCGTGGTCTCTTACTTTATCCTCTTTAAGTTCTTTTTCACAATAAAAACAAGTGTTTTCAGAAGCAAACTGTTCTTCATCTTCCTCCGTCATATATAGGTCTATATCTTCTCTTTCGATTTTAAAATAGATTTCTTTAACGACTTCTTCCAAGTCTCGAACAAAAGAAGAAGTAAGATCTTCAGTATCTAATGTGGTTTTTATGATGATGTGATTTTTCTTTAATTTATATACTTCTCGAAGTTCGTCTGAAAAAGTCACGAGGATCCCATAAGCACAAGGTTCGTGTTTTTGACAACTTGTTGTGTACTTTCCTTTTTTCTCTTGAATTTTTTTAGTGAAACACTCAAAGTCGTAGACGATAGAGAAAGGAATTTTATTCTTTCTCATAAAACCTTTAAAGTAAATTTTTTCTTGTTTAGGCATTTTAACTTGACAAGGTTCGTGTGTTCTACAAATCTTCTTATGAAATTCAAATTTCTTTTTAGAGAAGGGGTTAATACAATAGTCACAAACTTCGATGGCTCCATCATGATTCGAATGACTCTTTGAACATAATCGACTCATGTTTTTAACCACTGTAAAATGTTTGTTTTCGAGTCTTAAAAGTCTTACATTGATTTCTGGATTTCTACTTTTTCTTATAAGTTTTATACCGGAAGTTTCTCCATGAGTAAACACATTTACTCCTACGTGGGGGTTGTTTTTCTCGAATTGACTGATATCTTTCATCTCTGAAGGGAAGTTCACTTTAGTCCAATCGAGTTCTAAACTTTTTTCTTTTAAGAATTTTGTAATCTTTCCAGGCTCCTTTGCTTTATTGTTTCCAAATAAAGCGATACAAGTGGCCCATTTAAAACACTCATCGTCGTCATTCTTTGGATTGACGATAGCCTTTTTTAGAGCAATCCATCGAGGTAGAGGAGCAAATCCATGAGACTTTAATGGATTCCATTTTATATCATGAACTTCTAAACACTCTATATCGAAGAGTCTCCATCCTGAGCCTTCTTTTTGATATTTTGCGAGAGTGTTTAATATCTTCTCACACATTTGATGATAGACCATGTCTAAATCAGAACCTGGGACAAGAATAAAATAGTTTGATTTAAAATTAGCTTTTTTAAGCATCGTCTTGTTGGGCTCATTAAAATTAGGTCTCTCCATCATGCAAATAACTCTAATTTGTACTTTTTTATCCATTAAACTTTTAAACAAAAACAAAACAGTACTTCTACATCGATCTAAGTATTTTATAATGTAGACTCGTTCCAGTTTAGGATTTTGATCGGAGTAAATAAAAAATACATTGAGAGAGTTTTTAAAAACATTCTCTCTCTTCTCATAAACGAGTAGCTCTTCTTGTTTTTCCCCATAAGGAGAAAGATACTTATTGATATCGTTGAATCTTACGAATTGCCTCATTCTATGGATATTTTTTCTCTTATTGAGACGTAAATTTTTTATTTTTTGATTCAATAATCCTCTTTCCAATATAAATCTCTTATGAGAATAATTTTTATCTCCCTTTCTATTAAAGTCTTGAAGAAACTTGAGTTTCTTTTTTTTAAACTCTAAATGTTTAATATTCGAGAGTGCTTCTCTTTTAAGCTCGTTTAGATAATCATAAATCTCTTTTTTTGTTTTAAACTCTTTTTTCAGAAACTGATTAGCTACTTGAATTGTAACGTCTTTTTTTAGTTTAGCTTCTCGTGCTTTCTCTGCTTCCATTTATTAAAGTGTTTCTTTAAAATAAAAAATTCTTTTAAAAAAATCATTTTTTAAAGGATATGATCGAAGATCATAAAATGAGACTAGACGAAAAACTAAATATTTTAAAGGATCTCAAGAGGGGTCTTGAGGTGGTTCCAACTTTTTTAAACGGTATGATTAAAGATTTTGAGGTAATTGTCAGGATATTAGATATAGAGTCGGGTTATATTATAAACAAAGAAAATCTACTATATACTCGTGGTTACTTAGAAAATTTAAAAAGTAGGTTAGAAGAAAAAAATTATGATTTAGAAGTAAAAACTCGTTTTAGAAATTATATTCATGATTTGATGTTGAAAACTTCTATTTTTCTTCACGATATTTCATAAAAAAAAAAAATGGTTAACTCTTTAAAAAGAGTTAACCATTTTTCTAAATAAGGTTTAAAGTATTCTTCCAGCGAGGGCTCCAACCACTGTTCCTAAACTGCCCATAAACATCGTTTGATACTTTTGCATTTCTTGACTTGGTGTATAGTAGTCTTCTAGTTTTGGTTCCAATGTTTGTTGAGTTTTGACGACATCGAGGTTTTTTTTCCAGTAAAGCTAAGTTTTTATTGGTCATGAAAATGTCTTTATTAGCGTCGCTTAGTTCTTGACGTAAACGTGCTTCTTTATTTTTTCTTGCTATTTCTTTTTCATACCA
>JAODVM010284759.1:0-12161 GCA_025400095.1 Phenganax marumi | reverse complement strand
TAACTGCACCATCCACAACCTCACGATCTATGCCGCCCCTTGGAAGAAGAAGAAGACTCCTGCGTAATTGCGCAGGGAACCTTGGCTGCCTGTAGGTGGTGGAAGCATTGGTTTAACTCAGGGTATGGTGCAGGGATGGGTGTCCAGCTTCACAGGCTGTCCAGGGTGTTCACACTGTATCTTTGCTGCACTACCTCTCAGGATCGAAAGAGGATGGAGGAGCACAACAGGGTGAAGGGTGAGGGGGATGTGGATGATGAGGGTGAAGTGCCAGAGGCACAAGGAGTCTGGGCAGAGTGGCTTGGTAGTGCATTATGATATGTTGTATGATGTCATGTTTGTTTTCAGAGCCCTTCTCAACAAACAAGTGCAGGTTGCTGTGTGTAGCACACAATTTGTATGTTTGATTGTGCTTTGCCTTGAGGTATCGCGAGGAAGCGCCTCTTGAGGTTTCTGATGATGACCAGAGCCTTGGTTGGAAAATGGCTTGGATCTTGTTCAGCATGTCAAGAGACCGCTTCTGCACAACAATGAAGACCATGAGCCTACAATGCCAGCTGAGGACTGGTGCAGAACGGCCATCTACATCATCCAAGACCCTTGGTCGAGTCTGACATGACTGAAGTTGAAAAAAGGACTAGGCAAACTTTCTCATCAGGTATTCAGTAGGTTGACCTCTGACTGACTATGGTTTGTTCTGTTCTTGCGCTTTTCTAAGGAAGCGAAAAGCATCAGAGGTGGCTGAAGCTCCTGAAGTTCCTGATGAAGCTCCAGTGAATGCAGATGGAAATGCTGCAGCGCCTTTTGGTTGCACTGTCAGTTTGACTCAGATACACTACCCTTGACACTGCTGCTTGCCATTCCTATGTGATGCTGTGGTTGGAATGCTTCCCGAGTACCTTCCTTCCATCTGAGATGTTTTGTGTGATTGCCTTGAGGGAAGACTTCATCTGGGATCTGGACTACACCAAGTTCATTCTGCCCTCTGGCTTGACACTTTTGGTGTCAAGTGCTCCGAAGAGCTACTCCAACATGGAGACAGTCTTTGGTGCTGTCATCAACTGCCAAGCGCTGAGGACACTTGGATGTTTTAGTCTTTGGTTTGAACATGGTTGAAAGCTTTTGTGCAAAAGACTGACTAGTGTGAAACTAAAGATTGTGAAGTTACAAGTAGTGAGTTTGCCCCTGTGAAACCTCTGAGGAACTTCACGCGGCTGCAGAAGAGTGCATCAGTGGCCCTGAAGCTTTACCAGGGGAATCCGAACTGGATGAACATGCAGGATGGCCTTCGCAAAGAGTATTTTGCCTGCAATTGCAACCATGTTTTATGACAATGTCTGGAAACCTTTATGAACAATTGTCTGGAAACCTTTATGAACAATTGTCTGGAAACCTTTATGAGAACAAGTTTTGCTTGACAGCGCTTTTGAGTCAGGTTCCATACGCTGATGGTGAACATGAAGTCCGCGCTCAAGACGTCCAAGCCCTTGCTGATCCATTGTAGCTTGGTCAAATTAGGCTGCCACTTGTGATATGTGTCACCCTGGTAGTATGCATTGTACTTCTTCCATGCCATTTCACAATCAACATGATGAGGCAATGGAGGGCAACATCGATCGCCAGCGCTAGCTGCAGCCTACGCATTGTGGAGCGGTGCCTACAAGAGTGTGGATGAGGTCATGCAGCGTTTCCATGTGGTCGATGGCTTCTATGGGTTTCTTCACAAAGCCCTTGAAGCTGGCCAGGAGCACAGAGCAAGGACTGCATGCAGGTGTCGTGTTCACTATTGTTCATTGAAACCTTCTTGTGAATCAAATGGATGAGTGAAACATTGTCAAGTGAACGTTGTCATGTGCAGGAGGGCAAGGCGCTGAACGCCATTGCATGCGATCGCATTGATCAAGGACCTCATGCTTTGTCATAATCAATATTGTTCACTGTTGTTTGTTGAACCTTTCATGTGAATCAAATGGATGAATGAAACATTGTCAAGTGCAGGAGGGCCAGGCGCATGGCAAGGGCGCATGATATGATGTATGGTGGAAAAAGGGAGTTGTGCCCAATCTTTGCTCAAGGGTTCACATTGCTGCCTGTGTGCTTTGCTTGTTCACAGCCTTCTTGTGGTTCTTGTGGTTCTTGTTTTGCTTGGGTTCTTGTGGTCACAGCTTTCTTTGCAGTGGTTTGTCTGAGGCCTGCAGGGATGCCTTGTACTCAGCAATGCTGGTGATCAAAAATCATGCAACAGAAGGTTGTTGATGGTCAAAGGTTTGCATTCCAGCTTGTGTGCTGAAGTTGTTCTTTCACACTGTCACTGGAAAAGCTTGCTTAACTTTGCATTACTGTCTTAGGTCTGTGGTGATACATTCTTCTTCAGACTGTGCTTCAGCCTCAGGACTGATTGTGACTTTCATGTAGTAGGAAGATAGTGATGGCTGGGCACTGAAAATGAACTGTCTGGTTTTGTTTAACCTCTGTCTTTAATTTAAAGTTTGAAGTCTTGTTGTTTTTTGAGGCTGAGCCATGTTAGCCATGGCCTGAGTGACCACATTGTGGTTCCAATGGTATGTCATCTTCCCTTGCAATGCTCCTTCCATTTTGTTTTTGCTTCCCCAGCATGCCAAACACAAACCACACAACACTACGGATGTCATTTTCTGCAGGCTGGCACCCTAAAACAATACATTCATCCAGCCTGATTGTCTTTAGAGCTTGTGGCTGCAACATTCTGCGCAGCAGGATCAGGAGTGCAAGCTTTCACATAGAGAAGCACAGTGGACCAGGCACGCCAAGCAGAAGCAATTCAGAAACATCATCCAATGATGTCAACTTAGACCCAGTAACCTGTGCCGTTGAAGGTTCCAAGCTGAAGTCTTCTTCATGTGCTTCAAGCACAGGTGATAGTTCAAACCAATCAAGGTCACACAAGGCAATGAAGTACCAGGAGAAGCAAGCATTCTGTTGAAGACACCACACTTCTAGTTTTTTGCTATTAGTTTGAGACCATTTGCCTCCCACTGCACTGACTCCTGCCAAGCCCCCTCAAATCTATCTGAAACATTTGCCTTTCATGGTGCGTTTGTTTAGTCTTGTTCCTAAAGGTTTGGCTGTAAGATCAATGTTGCCAGGTTGATGTCCTAGCAGAGATTGAGGACTTCTATGGCATGGCCCTGCGCTTCAGTTTCCGTGTCAACTGCTGTGAAAGTTTTCTGTTTCTGAAGACATTATTGTGGAACAGCTGAGGTTGGGTAAGGGGTTCTTGTACAGCAGTGCACTTCCTGTGACATTTTGATACTGTCAGCTGCATTGCTGCCTGGATGTGTGATTATTGTTTTGTAACATTGGAACCAGCTGCTGTTTGATTCCAGAATGCGTTGTCAACTGAGTGTGTCAAGGGTATTGTGAAATCCTTTGGCTATGCCTTCATGTCATGTGATGCTGGTTGGCCTGATGATGCTTCATGATGATGCGAACTTGTCACTGATGCATTGTGTCAAGTGTTCTTTGGTGCATGCTCAAACCAACAGTTGACCTCTTCTCAACCTTGAGTGATATCAATCCATGAACTTCTATTCTAGTTTGCTACAATTTGTTAGGTTTGGCTTGTTCCCTTCTCTGTCTTTTCTATTCTATTCATGGAGAGTCTGTTCCTTCAACTGTGTGGACCAGACTTGCTTGCTGGAATAACGAGACGTTGGGCTAATTATGGCCTTGAGCCAAGAATAAATTAAATGTTGGCTCATTCATACCTGAGCACTGCTCACTGCTCACCAGCTTCTGGAATTCCAGAAGCTGGAGGAACTCTTGGAAATCCAGGAGTTGCACATAGATTTAGGGGGGTTGCAACAAAAAATGACTGTTCCATGTCATGTGTGTGTTGTTTCATGTTGCTTTGTCAAGCAGTTTCCGCAATGACCACTATGATGAAGTCAAACTGCTTTTGCCCATAGCTGAGGTTGGTGGTTGCTGGGGGCCATTCAGTGGAGCTGTTGGTTAGCACTCTGTATTTTGACTTTTGAGCTAAGACTTGAAGTTTTGAATTGTGAATTACCAGGCTTGGCTGCAGTGATGCTTGCATCATTGAAGCTCTGCTTCAAAGTCATGCGCTCAAATCAATTGGACTTTGGCATTGAATACGACTAACTAGCTATTTCAAGAATTGTGTTGACACCCATTTTGTGATCCATTGTTGTGTGACTGCTGCTGGTCATCAGTGGCCAAGCATCTTAAGCTCCACCCGCAGCTTTTGCTAGAAGCAGCCCAAACTTGGTGATTGTGATTAGAGCTCGATCCAGTTGATCAACATGAGTTCCCCCATGATGGATGCTGTAGCTAGCGTCATCCTTGGCAAGGAAAATATGAGGCCCGTTGCGGCGCCAGTCAGAACTGGAATGAAGCAACCGCCCAGAAAGTTCCTAGTCATGTCAAAGGGTGTGTCAGGTGGAGTGGGCACTGGACAAGTGTTGTTCTTCCATTCCAACAATGACAGTCCATAAAACCTTTATGTGTACACAGCTACAGTGCTGCTGACTTGGTGGCAATCTGAGGCTGAATTTGAAGTGGTATGAAGAGGAGATGTCTGATGCTTTTGAACCTGCTCAAGCTGTTGACACTGCAGCAGACCAAGAAGGTGGAGGGAATGGGCACCTGAAGAGGAAGGTGGATGCAGCCCAGAAGCCAGATGATGAGAGGGATGCTCGTGAGGCCCTTTTGAAGAGGCGCACACTCCTATTGGGAGAGGAGGAGAGTGATGTTGATGAGCATGCTCCTTTTGGAGGCGTGTCGTCAGCTTCAGAGATGCCAAAGAGGGCTGAAGAAGTGTTCCAGCAAGATCATGGTGTTGCTGCCCCCAAGATGCCTGTTGAGATGCCTGTGGTGCCCAACACAAAGCAGGCCAAAGCTGTGCAGATGGCTGAGGTCAAGAGGTGTAACATGGAGCTGGACAAAGGGCTCCGTGATGCTACCATGGAGTTGGACTCTGACGAGGAGAAGAAGACCTTATTACCAGTTCGTCCTCCACACCTCTGCGCAGCTGTTCTCACTTCAAAGAAGAGTACGGCCTTGGAGATAAGTGGGGTGCCTGCCACACAGGTGATCGCTGAAGGGCCTGCAAATGCTTGTTCCATCATTCCTGAAACAGCTGCGACCTCCAGCCCTCACAAGGTTGTGTCCAGGTTCTACGTTGATCCCAACCAGTTGAAGGAGAGGCAGGCCGAAAGAAGGAAACGCAGCTTTGGAAGTCATGGCTTTTGTGGCTTCTGGGATGGATACATTTCTTCTCCTGAGAAGAGCCCAGTCATGGACACTTAGCTGTGCTTTCAAGAAACAACTCTGAAGTCGGTATATGTTTAGGGAATATAACATACTGTAAACCAAAAACACTTCCTATGTGAGGAGCCAACTGCAGAAGCAAAGGAAGTGGCAACGGCTGTGGCAAGGCCTATCCTTTCTGATGGGAAGGGCGCTGCAGAAGTGATGCATGGGCATGCTGCTATTGGACCCAAAGCCAGTGAGATGAAGATTCCTGATGCTGGGAGGAGTGCAGCTGTTGTGCCGCAGGCAATGGAAGTGGAGATCGAGGTCTCATCTCCTGGAAAGGGTGGTGAGGATGCACTAGCCTTCGAGGACTTGCCGTGGCAATGTTTGACCTGCAGCCCAGTTCATGAAGGGGCTGAGGAGGGTGGCCCAATCGAGGAGGAGCTTCATCCACATGCTGATGCTGATGCCAGTGAGAATGAGGTTCCAATGCCCGAAGCTGAACAAGCCCATGCACCACAACCTGAGGAAGCCTGTGAAGCTGTGGCCCCTGAGGTTGCAAGTGCTGCTCCAATGCCTGAAGCTGAAGCAGCCCATGGACCAGAGGGTGATGCAGCCCCTGATGCTGTGGCCCCTGAGATTGCCAGCGCTGCTCCAATGCCTGAAGCTGAAGCAGCCCATGCACCAGAGGCTGATGCAGTGCGTGATGCTGTGGCCCCTGAGGGTGCTGATGGCGCTGCTGCACGGAAGGCCAAGAACAATAACTACAGGCAGCAGAAGATCTTGGAAGGAAGGCAGGTGCTGCAGGCTTGTGAACATGAAGACTTGAAGATCTCAGCAGACTTTGAGAGGGTGTCCCTTGTCAGGAAGGTTGCACTTAGGATGTTAGATTACATGTGCCCTGTTTTGTCAGAGTTTTTTGAGCTAACCAATTCTTTCTGAACTTCTGGTTGTGCTGAGATAGTGCTGAGATAGCTATGTTGCTCTCTATGTGGGCACTGTTCCTTTTTGCAATTCAGGTCATTCACGTGTTACCCTCCTCAGTCAGCGAAAGAGGATGCCAAGCCAATCACTTGTCGCCTGGATGGCCAATTTTATGTTCAGCGTGTCCTTGCTCCAGATGCTGTGAACAAGGTTCATTGCAGCTTGTGCAAGTTAGTGTTGAATGACTTCTGAGTGTGTGCCTTTGCACTGATCTGATTTCACTGTGCCTCACTGGAATTGAAATTCTGGTGGAGGTTGATCGCAAGAATGGAGCAACTTTGTCTTGGAGCACCTATGGCTCTGTTGAAAAAGCGTCTGGCACTTAGCCTTCATTGTTGTGTTCAATCTATGGTCACTTGGATGGCCAGCTTTGACCAGGTACCATGTCGCGAGGGTTGCAGCTGGCTGGATTGATCATGCGCGTTATGACTGAGCCAGTTGCATTGGCTTTTGCCTCAGAGACAAGAGGTTGTCTTGTTTGATTCCTTGTTGACTACCAAATTTGTTTTGAGGCCACAGTGGCTTGCAATTGGCCTTCGATGATGATGGTGAGAGCAGTACTGGGGTGTGTCCTGGGAGCACTTGTCTCTTTGGGGCGGGCAGCTGAAATGTTGCATGAAAGGTTTGTGAAGCCTGGGACACTGTGCTGCCAGTGCCAAAAGATCATGTGATGGAGGAAAAAAATAATTAACATAGCGTCTTCACGCCCATAAGGTAGTGAGTTCACAAAACACAAACATTCATGCAGTTCTCTGCTTTCAAGAATTGTTTGCTTGGCACGTTTGACTGCTACACTATTCATTTAGTGCCCTCATCAGCTTTGATCTTGCGTTCTGTGTTCACTGTCAAGCTTTGCTTTGTGTCATCTATGTCTTTCATGTCTTGTTTCCTGTGCTGGATCAAATTATGTGACTCAAGTGGAACCAGCAAGGCAAATTCAAAGCACAAAACCTGTGTAAGCAAGAAAGTGGTCATGTAGCACACGCTGCAAAGTTACCACTGGTTAGTTGTGTGTTTGTTCCCTCACTGGCTATGTCCTCTGTGTCTTCTGCAGCCACATCCAATGCTGATTCTGATGAAGACCTTGTGCAACCACAGTGCCTGGCATTGGGATTTGATCATCATTTGGTTTGTGTTGTTATCCCACCAAGCCTTCTGGACATGTGAACAGTAGTTGGCCGACCTGTTGAAACTTGCCCAATCAGTGATTCAGCTTTTGATTTCCAAGGAAGCGTGCACAGGGACGAGGGCGCGGCCGAGGGCGTGGACGTGCAAGTGGCCATGGGAGGAGTGAGAGAAATCCAGCTCGTCAAGGTCGTGGGCGAGGGAGAAGCAACCCTGGAGGGGCCTCCAAAAGAAGTCTTGAACCATATGATTCTGACAAAACTCTAGAGACCTCATCTGAAAGTGATGGCTCACCGGAGACTAACAGAATCAAGAGGGCAGCAGCTGCTCACAAAGGCAGAAAAGCTGCGAAGGTACTGAAACGATTGGTGACTGATGATTCTGCCCATGGTGAGACTGAGAACCCAGGGTTGAAAACCTCAGGGCTGAGTGATTTTTTGGAATATGTTTGTTCCAGAGTTGTGAATGCATCAGAGATGCTCCACTTGAAGAAGATGAAGGCAACCATGGGCAGTGCGGTGCATTATGCGGAGTTTTGTGCAGGGATGGGGACTGGAACTATAGCGCTGGAACCTGAGCTGTGCTCTATGTGCATTGTTTGTTCCATTCTTTTTTGCTGTTGTTAGTGGTCTCAGTTGTTAAAAAAGAGCTGGTTGCACAGCATTCTGAAGTGACCAAGTGATGGTGGCCAAGTTAAGGAAATGTTGACCAAGAAGCTGTCCATTCAAGATGTATATGTTGACTTGGTGCCTTCGTTCTTCACAGAAAGCTGCAAATGGAAGAGGGAATCTCTTGCCCAATTCCTCAGTGATTGCAAACCAAACGCTGCTGTGCAGTTTCCTGCCTATTATTGCTGAACAACTGAGTTTAGGACTTGTTAATTTGTATGTGGTCTGCATGGTTTCATCAGAAAAGCTGACTTCAAATTTTGCCTCAGAAAAATGCATTGCCAAGTGGTTTGCTTCCTCTTGGTCACATCATGTCAGATTTAATGTCAATCTGAGACCAGGTTTTATGAGCGAACTGGGCACTTGCAGCAACCTCATCTCAGCAAAGTGCCTCTTTGTGACCTTGCGATCATGAGCATTGAGTGCGACGATGTCTCTGGACTCACACCAACACCAAGATCCATCCTGGACACAAATGGGAAATCAGGAAAGAGCATGGTGGAGTTCTTGTCGCAGCTCAGAACACTTCAGCTTGTTTGTTTACCCTCATGGCATATTAAAGGTTGTTTCCTAGGGCCAGGATCTTTTATTGAGCTCAACTGATCTGCCCCAATGTGTTTGATGTGGCAGGTACTTGGATGCATGCACTTTGGAACAGAGACCAGATTGCATTATTTGGGAATGCGTTTCCAAGCTGGACAGCTTCAGGCAGAGCAATGTTCAGGAGCGAGGGACTGATGTGGTCAAGGAGACTTCTGCCCAGCGTGGATACATTACAGAGTTTGAGAAAGTTGACAGTTCTTTGGATAGATTGAGTATGACTGTGCTACTTTAAAGATTTAGTTTAATCATGTTTACTCCATTGGGTTAAAGATATTTGGTGTTCCTAGTGTTGAGATGCAGCTGATAGTGGTTTTGTGGGCCTTCAGTGGAGGCCAAGACTTCAGCATTCCTCAGTCCCGTGGACGTACGTATGGGATTTCCATCAAGACCAATGGAGGTCTGGACACAGTGTCGCAAGCAGCATTGACAAAGAAGTTGGAATCTGCCTGGGAGTTTGTTGGCCGTTGCAAACTGAAGTGGACTGAGCCTCTGTTCATGCTGTGGGAGAGAACGAGGAGCCATGATTGCAGGGATGAAGTCCCTGAGGAGCCTTTCATTTGTAATTTCTTGCAGTTTGGTTGATATTGATGCATTGTTTCAACATTTTTGGGCTTGGACCATGTCCTATTCTTAATCTTTCTTGGGTTCAGACCATGTTCTTGTGTGCAGAACAGTCAGGAGATTGACAACAAGAGAAAGAATAAGAAGAAGATTGAGGATGAGGGCACTGGCAAAAAGTGGCCTTCAATGCACTCAAAGTTCAAAGATCAACATGGCATTGATGATGCTGACCTGTGCTGCAAGCAGCTGATGTGGCTGAAGGAGCAGTTGCAAACTTTGCAGCTGCCGAAGAGAGAGGTTGAAGGCGCCATGCTTACGTTTGCAGCACTGAGAAAGCAGCGACAACAAGTGACTTGACTGAGTTTCAATGTTTTTTTAAAATTGATTTTTTTGGTGGGTGGGTTGGGCAAAAAGGAGCAATGAATAAGACCTGGTCTGCCTTGAACTGAGGATATTGTGTTGAAGGGTGTCCTCTATGTCTGCAACATTGGGGACAGCATCACCCGAATGCGATGGAAGACCACGCACCACTGTTTGCTACCGAAGAAGAGATATTTGTACTTGACGGAGGGCACAGTCTTTATCAATCCAGGAAAGCAATTCCTTTTTGCATTGCAAGGGTTAAGTCCTGCAGAGCTTTATGGCCTCCAGCATCGTCTCAGCTGTACAGAGTGCCAAGATCTACTGGGGAATGCTTTCACAAGCAATGTAATTGCAGCTGTTGCTTTGGCAGCTTTGCTGTTTGTCCTCCCCGGAAAGTGATCTAGGTGCATTATGTATGTGTGTGGCCTGTGGATATGAAGAACAGAGTGAAACGCCCTACAAACGCTTCATATACCTGGTGCTGTGGTGAAGGTTCACACATTGTGTAGATTCTTTTCTGAGGTCTGAAGTTGTCAATGCATGAAATTGTTTACTGTTTACTGTTAAGTTTGTGTGGAGGCTTGGTCTTGGATCTGATGTTTCTTTAGGGGTTATACTTGCTGTGTTCTATGTCCATGGTGCAGAGCCCAAGTGCGTGTACATTCAAGTTTGTCTTCTTGTGCTCGTTTTCAATCAATGCATGGGTACATTGTGGCTGTCTGCTGTGAAACCCATGCACAGAGACTTCAGGGATTTGTTGTGAAATTTTGTGTGTGATCTTGTGCGGCAATGGAGCCTGGCTGGCAACAGAGACTCCAAGAGAGGATTGATGCTATGTGCAAGGAGGCTCAGCTGAGATTGGCAACCAAATCAAGTGTGACCATTATCACATCAACACTAGTTAACAGTCTTGCTCATTCCATTTGGTTGCTTCAAATTCATCATGTCAAACAGTGACAGAGTTGTCAGTTTATGTAAAGGCTCTACACTGAACATATTCTGTGTTCCCTGACCTATATTCCACCAAAACTCAGGATGTCCGTGAGCGAGAAGGGAGCTTCATGGAGCATGTGATCAGGTTGCCACTGGATGATCCGCCGATTGAGACCATCGACAAGTTGAACTCTTTGCTGGGTTTGGATGATCCTGGCTTTAGTGGGAAAAGCATCATGGAGCAAAGTGCAAATGCAGGTGAGGTCGGCAAGACTTGCGTTTATCACTGGAGTTTTGCTGCCAACAGCCTTTGGAGTGGTGAAGCTGGGTTGCAAGGGTGGAGCTAAGTCTCGTTCATATTCATAATGGTGGGTGTTGGCTGACCAGAGGATTTGTAGACATGTGCTTGCTTGGGCCCACACACTCAGGAAAGTGAGGCCTGGAAGATTGCAATGATTGCAAAGTCCATTGTGGCCAAAGGCACTTCCCACTTGTCCTGTGTGGTTTTTGGAATGTGTGTGTGTGTCATGTGAATGTGGGGGCCTTCTTGAAAAGAATTCTTTACTGCACCCCTGTCAGGATTTGATCCAAGTGAGACTTTGACCACTCGCGGGTGCCACATTGGCTTTGGTACACTAAGATTTGGTGACGGTCAGAAGCGTGGGCTTGCCTGTAGATTAGTGTCACTTGGCTGTTGCATTGTGCACTGTATGGCTGGGCGTGGGCTTTCTACACTAAGATTTGATGCAGTGAGTGACAACTTCTAATAGTGGACCACTCTTTGAACTCTAGGAATTGAACATAATATGCTTTCTAATCTGGAGCAACTGACTGTGTGAGAACAATTGTTCCGTGTGATTTGTTTAAATTTCCTTTGTCAGCCAGTTGCTGGAATGCCAGAAGCTGGACCAATAGCTCTGTGCTGTTGGAGGTGTAACTGAGAACAATTGGTGCACTGGGTGTCAAGTCAAAGTAGAATTTAGTAGAAACATTCATCAAGAAAAAGAGACTATGATAAGATCAACATGGTTGCAGCATTGTGTGCTGTTTTGCTTGAGAAATTTTACATCATTCTACAGTAAGGCTTGATGCAATGACTGATAGGTTGCATTAGTTGTCAGTTACAAAGTAATAGTTATAAAATTGTCCAATAAACTTTTCCAACAAACATATTGACTGAACGATGGAAACCTGTGTGACCGAACAACAGAAATCTTGCTGACCGAACGCAAACAACTTGTGTGACCGAACGACAGAAATCTTGCTGACCGAACGCAAACAACTTGTGTGACCGAACGACAGAAATCTTGCTGACCGAACGCAAAAAACTTGTGTATGGCAACCGGCAGTTACCGAACGACAAACCCAGGAGTGACCGAACGCCAAAAACTTGTGTATGGCAACTGGCAGTTCCCGAACGACAAACCCAGGAGTGACCGAACGACAGATCTCAGAGGTTACCCTGCCATCTGAGGGGGGTAGCTGTCAAACCCTCAGATGGCATGGTCACCACCAGTTCCCGAACGACAGATCTCAGAGGTACCCTGCCATCTGAGGGGGGTAGCTGTCAAACCCTCAGATGGCATGGTCACCGCCAGTTCCCGAACGACAGATCTCAGAGGTACCCTGCCATCTGAGGGGGGTAGCTGTCAAACCCTCAGATGGCATGGT
>JAODVM010284649.1:0-12164 GCA_025400095.1 Phenganax marumi | reverse complement strand
CGACGTCTAGGGCAAAATGAGTCAAAGCGAGTGTAAAGACCAGTGAAAGTAGGCTTATGATAAATGCTGGTGAGAAACCGATTGTTTACCCTGTGGACCAAAATATCGGGGAAACGCAGCTTGTTCTCACTTCCAAGCTCACAGGTGAAATTAAAAGAAGAATGAATGCTGTTGAGAGCATTTAGAAAAGAGCGGGCAAGATCATTATTAGCAAATAAGGCAAATGTGTCATCAACAAAACGTTTGTACCAGCCCGGTAGCTCATTATGCGGCATCTTCTTGAAAAACTCAGTCTCATAGTAGCCAACAAAAATGTTTGCTAAAACAGGACCCAATGGAGAGCCCATAGCCACACCATCTGTTTGTTTATACATCATGTCACCAAAGCTGAATTCAACCCCTTAAGGGGTTAAGGGTTTGTGTACCTCCACACTTGCTTTAAACACAGCTGGCTACTTCTTATCCAGTCCTTTTGTAATGTGGGGATTGTCAGTTACTATTTCACTCGTATCAAATAGTCCTTCTAGATCAGGGTATATATCTTTATAGAAATATTCTGTTTGTACTTCGTAACATAATGAATCTGTATCTGTGAACAGTAACTTTGCTTTGTCTTTATACTTTGGTTTTATATAATCATAATGGAAATCATACATTAGACTTTTAGAGGTATCCAGAATACTCATCCCGACGTATATAGGTTTGTTGAGAAGTATACTTGTCTTATACATGTGAACTGCTACTAAGTACTCCGTGAAGATCGTCATTGATTTGAAATTGGTTTTCTTGATCCTACTTTCTACCATGGTTGGTGTGTTTACGAGTTCTACATCAGATCTATTTTGTAGGTTCTCCATGGTCTTTCCAAACACACTGTTGTTCATCAACTTGAAGAAGTCCTTTTCAAATTTGTTCTTGGACTTTGCTCTTAGACTTTGCTCTTAGACTTGTATTGAGTTCTATAAAGGACTTCAACCATGTGGACTCTTCAAACCTTATGCCTCTGTGGATCTTCTTTAATAAGAGTCCTCTTTTCAAATACTGTAGATGTATATGTAGATGTTTTGGGTACTCCAGATCCACTTCTAATATACATGGAATGTTGGTCCAATCTTTGAGTTCTTCTTTAGTCATCCATTCAAACCCGTGAGTTGGTAGTTTTTGCATCATGGCCCAACCGTATAAATTGTTAGCATCTAAGTAAGGAATGTACGTGGTTGGTTTCTTTGGATCATACAAAGACTCGCTTTGCTCATTCTCTAAGTACTTATTATTTGCAACCCCATGTCTCTGTGATCATGGACACTCCTCCATGAACTCCTTCTTCTATCATGAGGTACATAGCTGGTTGATGTAATAGTTCTAATTCAACCTTGACGTGTTTCAATGCAGCGTCCCAGGCTAATCCTGGACTTGTATAATACCATGCAGGATCTAGGTTGTAGTGTTTCCTACAAACTTTTCGAAATTGTTCAAACACATCGGTTAATAATAGTACATCCGTTTTCAAGTAGAGATCATGGTAATCTTTCATCGTTTTTATTTCAAATGTATCCCAGACTCTTTGTGCATGTGTACAGTCTTCATTGGTGATGTCTTCATCATTCAACTTGGAGTAGAAACCTTGTTTTGGAGGAAGTTGTGGGTCTAATAATTTCTCAAATCCGTCTATATAGTCATAAGGGTAAACTCCTTTTTTAGATAGTAGTTCTACATCGTTCTTAAAGTGTCGCTTCAGGTTGTTGAAATCTGTAAGTTGTAGGTTTCCTGCAAGAATCCCTAAACTGAAAGGCATAAACTTAAAGGAATCGATGAACCTCAATCCTCATTTGATTGGATAAGTCTCCCCATTCTTTTTGCTCTTATAATGACCCATGATGAGCTCCTTTGTGAAACTGATATATTCTTCTTCATTATTTGGAATACAATGGAGCTCACCGGGCGTTTCTGCAGGTGCTTTGATGAATAGATGGGAATCATAGCCTTCTAAGTTGTGGAATATCACTGGAATGAACTTTGGTTTCCTCATCTTTAAGTTACAGTCGCTATGAGCTGCTCCTCTGTATTTTCCTGTATAATGACTGTGGTCTTTGACTTTATCCTCTTTGTTTTGTCCAAACTCTCTTTTACAAACATAACAATGAGTAGCCTTTTCAAAGTTTTGCTTGTCCTTTTTAGTCATTATTAATTCCTCTGGATATTTAAACGTATTATAAATATTATGAGCTTCTATTCCCAACTTCTCAACAAACACCCTAGCAACATCCTCTTCAGGAGTCTTCTTTAGGTAGTGAACTAAGTTTGGTTTATACACAGAATCATTAAAGCATTTTATGTAATAACAGAAAACACTGGGGATGTGTTTTTGGTATTGGCGAGTCCCTTTTCCTAAGTTTTTATCTATGGGCTCTGTGAAGCACTCAAAATCAGCATAAATCACAAATGGTACTTGTGTTGTTCTTTCATAGTTCACAAACTTAACATAGGAACTGTCTTCTGGATAAACTGTTTTGTTTGGCTTATGGAGCTTACAAAAGTCTTGGTGTTTTAGTAGTAAGTCTTCTCTCCCAATGTATCACATGCAATAGTCACACACGCAGATCTTTCTCTTACTACTACTGACTTGCGACTTAACTAATCTGGAAATACTATTGATCACAACATAATGTTTTTCTTCTAATAGTAATAATCTTACGTCTCGATCATCATGAATTTGTGCCATTGAAAACACTCTATCCTGCTCGTTGTAACCGAATAGACTTGTTTTGAGGTTGTTATTCTTCTCAAACTTTTTGATGTCTTCTATCGGTGTTGGGAATCTTATGTTGGCCCAATCTAATGTTTTAGATTTTTCTATTAAGTTGTTTGAAATTCTTTCCTGATTTTTTGTCACCTGACTTTGTAAATAATGCGACTGAAACAGCCCATTTAAAACATTGTTGGTTAGGCTCAACATGTTCATCGTCAACAAAGTCGTTCTTTGGATTTATAATAGCTTTCTTATTTGCAAGCCATTTTGGTGTAGGAATATAAGATGATCCTTTAAGAGGTTTATATTTTGCAAAGTGAATATTTAGCCTAATGATTTTCTCAAATTGCCAGTCGGATCCTGCTTTTTGTTTCTCGGTAAAGCTAGTTAGTATTTTCTTTATCATTCCATCATAAATTTTTTCTACGTTTGATCCTAATAAGATTCTATGATACCCAGAGCTGAAATGGTCTTTATCTCGTTCTATTATTTTATTTGTTGTTGGATCTCTTTTCACCATAGAACAAACTAATATAAGTTCAACTTTGTTATCTCGTAATGTTTTATATGATTTATAATGATGTTTCTAACTCTTGTTCTAAGCCATGTCTCAGGGTGGTAACCAGGTTCTTCTTTAATAGTATAACTATGTAAACATCCTTATAATGCTTCGGCTTGTTTCTCAATTACATGTTATAGTTTGGTTGGTTCATCTTTTGGAATGGGCTCTGGTTCTGGTTCTGGTTCTTGTCATTGTGCTTCAGATTCAAGTGCTTTCATGACTTGTTTTTTCATCATATTACAACTATCAGACACTTTAGTTTTTACTTTGTCTGGAACATGATCCACTAACCAACTATACCATTCATTAAGCTTTCTTCTCACAAACGTTCTAGGTTTTGGTATTAGCTTTGGTTTAGGCTTAATATATTGTGTTGGCTTTAATGGTTATACATTTATATTGGTTTTTAATTTGTAAGATCTACCATTAGTGTTTGTTAATGGTTCTTCTAGTGATTTTGTTGTTGTTTTTTGTTGAAGGAATCTTTCTGCAACAGTTTGAGTTTTCATTGGTTTCGTTGTTCGCGGTTTTGGGATGGGTCTTTTATTTTGTGAGGTGCTTTGCACCCACTTGGCACTTTGTCTAAACTCTGTTTTTATTCTTTCTATTACTTCCTTTTTTTCTTGTCTTTGTTTTAGTTTAAAGTTTAACTTTATTTTATTCAACGTAGCTCGTTTCTATCTTGCCATGATGTTGGTAGTTGTTTAGGAGGTATTGCTAGTCTTGTTCTCTCCTTTTTCCCATATCAATACAAATTATCTACATATCTCGTTATATTTTTGTTTATATAATTTTGTATCGCTTTTGCAGTGTATTTTCCACTGTTAATTTTATTCAGCTTCTTCGACTTGATTAAAAGCAAGTTCTTCAAGCCTGTCTCCTGTGGACCCCCTTACTTGCTCTGAAATCTCTGAAGAATTCTCACTGTCTACACAGTCTTCATGTTCATCAAATAAGGCATCAGCTTTTTGTTGATGTTCTTGAGAGGCTTCTTCTAACGAAGTTTTGAACTCCTGTACGCATCTTGATATTTTTGTCTGTCAAATAAGAATACTTATGATTATCATATTTTATGATTAACTTATTTAAAAAACACATCTTATTCTTTTTTTATCTGGTATGATTTCAGAGTTCTCAATTAACTTCTTAGAATTAGGTCCATGACCTACGTTGATAACTTTATCTGTTACTTCTTTAGTAAACAACTTCTTGTAGTATGTAGTAGATATTTTATAGCCAGTGAACTCTTTCTTATCTGCCATCGGTATATCTTTATAAACTTCCATGTCATCAAACTCCAGTTCTGGATCATCAAATTTATCAAGTTCTTGGAAATCATCATTGTCAAGGACAATTTCTTCAAATTCTTGATTGTGGTCTTCGAATTCTCGTTGTCTATTAAGATCTAAATCATTAAGTTCTATTTTATCCATTTATTTAATAGTATGTACGGAGTTTTTTGGAACCCATGAATTATGTTTATTTTCATATCCCAACCATTTCATCAAAACCATATTATTTTTTCTTTTTTTAATGTTTTTTCTATTTTGTAAATGTCATCTTGTTTTTCAATGGGGGAGAGCTCCTGTTTGTAGAACTCACCATGAATGGGCTCATTATCTGTAATGTCTTCTATTTTCTACAGGTTGGGATCACCTCAGAATATTTTAGTTATTTTGAATAATTCCTTGGTAAAATTAGCTTCATATCCTTTTTCAAAAGTATTTTTATACTTGGATACCCAAACGAGTCCACCAATTTTAAATTTGTTTACTGGGTACCCCCCAGCCCTGTCTCCATATAAAGTTAACCATACTTGATCTTGGTTAGAATTGCCAACAACAGCAGGTTTCATGAGCGCCGATGAATGTTTAGTAAAAAGTTCTTGTAACATGTCCACCCATTTGTGGGTTCCTTTGGAATAAAAGTACTTCGACATTGTGGTTTTTTAAATTTCGGTTAAACTTTTCAACTACTGCGGCTTTTCTGTTGGAGTTTGTAGAAAAATAATTAACTTCATGTTTTGTTAGCAAGTTTTTTACACCTATGTTATGAAATTCTTTGCCATCATCAAATTGAACTATTTTTGGAGATCTCCCAAATCTTGCTTTGAATTCTTCAAGTAGTTTACCCACCGCTGACATCATATTCTTTGTATCTTCACTATGTACAGGAGTTGCAAATGCGAATTGACTTAGAATTTCAACAGTTGTTAATGCGCAATAATACCCCTTATTGACATGCTTGAGTTTACCCGTATCCACGAGGTCCCATTTGCATTTGGTCAGCAAGTTCTTTAACATAAGTTTTCAAAGTTTTATGTCTTTTTACAATGCATTTATCTTTTGTATAAGTGTCTTGCGCTTTGAGCCATTCTTTGTTTTGCTTTAGGGTAACTAGTATTCTTTCTTCTAACGCTTTTCAATATCGTTCCACAGATTGGTACCATGTCTTAGTATCACAGTACAAATATCTTAATTTTTGTTCCTTTTGGAAATCATCTATTTATTTTAATGAGTGTAGAGTTCTAACAATATAGATCTGATGGGGATTCCCCCAACATTTGTGCTTACCTCAAATGTGAGGTTATTTTATGTTCCATTGTAGAGTTGTACTTCACTTTCGATGTCTATAAAGTGTGAAACACTTTTGGATAGAGTTTGAGTTGTTGTGATCGGTAGACTAGTAATCGTTGCGGACTTGCGTCCCTCTGTGTTGAAATTGTAGTTTCTGTTTACCAAGTTGCAATCTATTTTATTATATCTTAACCCAAGGTTGATGTTAGCCTCAGGTTTTGATTCAATCCACGTGTTCGCGAGTATTGTTTGATTCTCTCTAAACCTGAGGTTTGCCAAATTTTTTAAATCCAGCTTCTCATTTTTTTCGAATGGATTTTCACTTTGTTATCAGGGGTCTTTTCTGTAGTGATGTCTTCTTTTGCTAACTTTGAACAAATTTCGTCGAAGGTCCAATAACCTGGATCAAATCAAATTTTTTGAGCTCCTGTAGTGATGTAATCATTATCGTTTAATTTAATATTTTTATAATTTCAAAAAATCGAAGCTGTTTTTAAAAGTAACCTTGAACTTGAATCTGTTTCTATATTTCGATTTAAAAAATTTCTTTATGTTAGCTTTCAAAAAACACGGTGAGCTTGATCATTCATTTATATTTAATAATTGAATACATCAAGTGGAGAAATAGACCTGAGATTGCATGAATACCCCAAAGAAGTCTATGGGAAAAACTTCTCAAAGGCTATGAAATTGTTTGAGTCTTGGAGCAAACCCAAGGTGGTGAGAAACGTCTTTAAAAAAATTCCTGAGTGCAAATTTGGATAAGTTCAAATTCAAGTGTCACATGACTGAAGACCTAGTTGGATCTGATCAAATATATTTCAAAGCTAATAAAACTATAGATACTGTATTGAAACGTGTGCTTTTAAAACAAATGGCATATGGACTAAATATTTGGGGATTCCCCAACATCAATCAAGCCTTATGAGGTCAAAACTTTAAAACATTTTTGGAGTCTGGAGATTTGGTAACCTAATGGAACTATGCAAGGGCTGGTGTTAAAATCAAAGAAAAAAATTAATGTTACTGAATTTGAAATCCATGTCAACAAATGCTCCAGCGCTTTAGGAGAGCTCATGGAGAAATCTAAATAATTCTAAGGATATTACAAAAGTAGAATTCAGTTACCACAATAAGCCTTATTTTGCTAGTTTATTAGCTGCTTATGTATTAAGTTGTTTAGGAGTGAGCATTGGTCATCTCATATATGAACCACAACCTAAAACTATTACAAGTGTCGTTAGTTATTATTTTTATTATAATATGAAGTGATTTATATGAAATCCCAAGCATCTTGATGCTTATGTAAATGATGACATTATCAAGTTAGTTCAAAAGAATATTCCTACAAAGAAAATGTATGAGAAAAAGTTCAAACATACTCGCAAAGGAATAGACTACTTAAAAACTCATGACATGACAAAAATCAAAAACGCTCATTATGTTTCCAAAAAATCCAAAATCGAGAGGTGCTGGTATGATAGGAATTGGATATGAAGAACTATCCAAAGTTATTAATAATTCATCCAACAATTGGAAGTTCTTTATCAAAGAATGTTTTATTGGACTTGCAGCTTTAGGTCAAAAAGCGATGGAAAGTTATATTTACAAAGCTCTCGGAGCTCAAGCTAAAACTCGCTGGTCTATCATCAACAAGGGGGCAAAATCCGCCCAAACTCAAGAAGTGTTTCATCAAATTGTTAGAGACTCTATAATACAAGACGATCCAATGGCGACTGTTTCAAATATGAGAACTTTGATTGCAGATACCAATGTAGTGCTAGATATGGCTGTTAGTCCTGGAGTTATTTTAATTCCTTTGGATATGATTATCTTAGAGAACCCTATAGAAGGTTTTAATAATACTCTCACCATGGCAATGGCGGACATGAAATTTGGAGTAAATAACAAAGTTAACTGCACACCTCCAGTTAAAGAAACCAAACCAAAAGTCGAGCAAATTCTAAATAAAACTGAAGAAGCTCCTTAAATTAAACAAACTTGTAAAGTTCAGAAAAATTCTGCTGTGATCGTAGGCGCCATGGTGGTATTTGGGGTAGTCATTGCAAAATATATACTATAATAAATGGCATTGTTGTACTATGGATTCAAAAAAGTTACACAAAGTACCCAAACGAAAAGCTGAATCTTCAAAGGAGTATGTAGTTGATGTTCCTACTAAGAGATCATTTTTGTATGACTTCCACTTCAAAAAACCAACCACTGCATGGAATGTTCGAATCTAAGTCAACCCAGAGTATTCAAGTACTGCAATTTTCTTACCTGGTTTGATTAACAACACCAAAATAACATTATTACATCACTCATTAGATGTGGATTACGTTCTCCCAAAGCTTTATATAAAATACACAGTCCATATAATGTTCAACGATGACACCACGTATATCTACAGTGGAAAAAAGGTCGACATCAAAAACCCTAAGAGTTTTATGAATCTTCATATCATACCATTGGAGTTCTCCTGCAAAATTAGTGATCTTCATCCACAGAGCAAACAAATAAATGTTTTATATTATGCTGCAGAAGTTAACAAGGATTCCTGTTAACAATGAATCCAATTTGTCAGTGCTGGTTGAAACTGAGGAAACTAAAACTTATAAAATGAAGCAAGTGGCTGTGTATTTGCATAGCAGGTGGTCCACAGGTGGTCTTGATTTTAGTATAATTTTACATAAAAACATGCAACAGTAAAATTGGTTGAAATCATATTTTATAGATGACCTGATTTTACTATAAATTTAAATTAAAATGTGCAACAGTTTACTTGCCTGGAATCATAGTAGTTTTTATAGGAGTTGGAATTTACCATAAAATTACGTAAAAACATATAACGGTAAATATTACAGAATTTTAAGTAAATTTATAGAAGGCTTGGCTGAAATTATAGGAGTTTCTATAGGAGTTGGATTTTACCGTAAATTTACATAAAAACATGCAACAATTTACTTGGTTGAAATCGTAGGAGTTTTATAGGAGTTAAATTTTAATAAGAATGTACATAAAAACATGTAACAGTAGGAGTTTTATAGATGGAATCAAAGATTCTTTTATATAATAAATGGAAGATAGTACAACAAGTTTACAAGAAGTTATGCAATCTCCAGTCATTGTTATGCAAGAAAAGCCCAAAGTTCCGAGAAAAGTCGAAGCCGGTAGGAGGTTAGCCGCCATGTCAGAGAAAGCAAGGGAATCTAAGAAATAACTTCTAGAACAATCCAAAAATTCTGATAATAATAGTTGCAGTGTAATGATTGGTGGTTGAGTGGTCATGTGAGCATATGGTTTGAGGTGACCACATGGATTGGAGAGCAAGAGCTAGAAGATGATGAGCGAGGCACTTATAATAAAGAATTAACAAAACGTTACATTGGTGACAAATAAATGGGATCTAAGCCCTGCAATTCAAGAAGCTAGTAGATACAAACAAAGGTTAAACAAAGTTGAGAAAAAAATCAAAGAACATGGCAGTAGCTTTACAGCATTTTGCTGAATTTGATGTTCACATGGACGGGGCAGTTGATACTCATTGGAAGAAATGGCTTAATCATTTTAAAAATCTCCTGCTCGCATTAGCTGTGGACGACACCAAAAGACAAAGAGCTCTTTTGCTGCACTATGCTGGAGAAGCCGTGAACGAAATATTTGAAACACTACCCGACACAGAGGCCGGATGAGACGAAAATCCATTTGAGAAGGCAGTTACAGCGCTTACAAGCTACTTCACTCCCCAAAAAAACCAAGACTATAAAGTATATGTGTTTTGTAAGGCCAAGCAAGAGAATGACGAAGATATCTCCGTGTTTCACACACGTCTACGGCGGCTATCTACAACTTGCAAATTTGCAGACATGGATCGAGAAATAAAAAAAAAATTGTGCAAAGTTGTTCGTCGCACAAACTTCATAGGAAAGCACTACAGAATCCCGAGCTTAGATTGAAACAGCTTTTGGATGCTGGCAAAGCCATGGAAATGTCAAGGTCCCAAGCGGATAACATCGAAGGCAAGCACAAAGTCAAGAAATTGTCAAAAAAGAATGCCAGAAATCCTTTGAAGCCAAACAAACACGGTGGACATGTTAACCGAAAGTCAAACAGCAAAAATTCACGTGACCGAAATAATACACCCGGTGAAAGTCGTTCATGTCGGAACTGTGGCAAGGGACATTCACATCCGGGAAGAAAAAGTTCCTGTCCTGCCTACGGCAAGCTCTGTCATGGTTGTCAAAAGCAAAATAACTTTGAAGCTGTGTGCAGATCCAAAAATTCCAACAAGCACAATACATCCAGGAATGGGAGACGTGATGTCCAGCATCTAGCCTACAACAACTCCAGTTCTGAAGAATCCGATGGGGATATTGCTTATACCTTCTCTGTTACTAGCATTGGCAAAGAACAGTCACAGCCCATGTTCAAAATTGTCATTCACAACACCCCAATAACAATCATGGCTGACTCTGGTGCAAGCGTAAATGTCTTGGATGAAAAAGATTATCAGGCATTGTCTGAGCCCCCTGTGCTTCACCAAACAAAGGTCAAAATTCACCCCTACAAGTCAAGTGAGCCTCTCAAAGTCCTAGGGAAATTTGACACTGTTTTAAAGTTCAAGTCAACAAGCATCAAAGACAAGATCTACGTATTCCAAGGAACAGGTGGTCCTTTGCTTAGCTGGAAAACCTCTCAGAAACTCAGACTCTTGAAGGCAGTTCACAGCATCAACAAGGACAGCTCCCCACGAATCGCACAGCTAGTAAAAGAGTATGATGAGCTGTTCCATGGTCTTGGAAAGCTGAAGGGGTACCAAGTAAAGCTCCACATTGATGAAGGTGTTCAACCAGCCGCACAGCCTCACTGAAGAGTTCCATTCCATGTACGCCAACAGCTGGGGGAACAATTGAAGCGTCACGAGGAACTGGGTATCATGGAGAGAATCGAAGGTCCAACACCATGATTATCACCTCTCGTGGTCGCTCCTAAACCAAAGTCTCCTGGAAAGGTTCGCGTTTGTGTGGATATGTGCCAGGTGAATCAAGCAGTGAAACAGGAACGCCACGTAACACCTACGATCAAAGAAATCATTGGCAATTTGAATGGAGCCAAGATCTTTATCAAGTTGGATCTCAACCAAGGGTACAACCAACTTGAGCTAGCACCCGAATCATGGTATATCACAACCTTTGGAACACACATGGGTTTGATGCGAGACAAACGGCTGAATTTCGGCATTTCAAGTGCGGCCGAAATCTTCCAGAATGTTATCCGAGAAACCCTTGAAGGTATACCTGGGGCGCTTAACATCAGTGATGATATCTTGGTGTATGGAAAGTCTCAGCAAGCACATGATCAAAGTTTGGAGGCTGTCTTCCAGCGACTCAAAAAACATGGTCTCACTCTCAACAAACAAAAGTGTGAGTATGGAAAAGACTGGATCAAGTTCTTTGGCTATAGCTTTTCCGGAGACGGCATCACACCTGACCCCAAGAAGGTCAAAGACATCGTCAACCTACCTACACCAACGTCTGCAACCGAGGTTCGAAGCCTTTTGGGAATGACTAACTACTGCTCCCCGCTTCATTCCAGACTATGCAACCAAGACTGAACCACTACGCAAGCTAACCCACAAAGACAAACCCTGGGAGTGGACACCACAGCACGATAATGCAGTTAACAAGCTGAAAGAAGCTCTTGGACAAGCACCTGTCACTGCGTACTTTGATCCCACCAAAAACTCAGAGCTTTCAGTTGACGCCAGCCCAGTTGGCTTGGCAGCCGTCCTATCGCAGAAAGATCAAGACACTGGAACCAACCGTATTGTCACCTATGCCAGTCGCTTTTTGACCCAAACTGAGCAGCGTTACAGCCAGACAGAACGTGAGGCCCTTGCCATCGTTTGGGCCTGCGAACACCTGCACCTTTACATCTACGAAGAACCTGTTACAATCTACATGGATCACAAGCCCCTTGTATCCATTTTTGGCAATCCAAGCTCCAGACCTCCATCACGAATCGAGCGATGGGCTCTCAGACTCCAGCCATATCAGCTCACAGTGCTATACTGAACCGGAGATGGAAACCCAGCCGACTACCTATCATATCATCCATCAGCACAATCAACCGTGACCAGCCATGAAGAAAAGATCGCTGAAGAGTACGTCAACTATATCACCCTAACCTCAATGCCAAAAGCGCTAACGGTCCAGGAAATTGAAGAGGCTACCCAGGCTGATGTGACATTGGCGGCAGTATCCAAGGCGATAGA
>JAODVM010284538.1:0-12164 GCA_025400095.1 Phenganax marumi | reverse complement strand
ATATTGAGTGGTCGTATTAATGATTTGGGGACATCAACCGGTGGTCGTTGGTCGTATTATCGAGGTGGTCGTATTAATGGGGTCTTTCAATAAGAAAAATACTTAGGTGTTGTTCGGGCAAATAAAAAGCAGTCGTATTAACAAGGTGGTCGTATTAACGAGGTGGTCGTATGGCAGGGTTCCACTGTATGTTTATTTTGGAATGTTGACAGTAATCTTTTAAAACTAAAAACGTTACATATAATTCAACTATTATACTGTTAGCTAGAGTTTTGACATTTTTACAAGTAGCATATACAAAGTGTTTACTACTTTGAAAAAACAGTTCATATGTAATAAATTTACATCATCTGAAATATTCATCTTGTTAAATAATTCAAACAACATTTCATCTTGTCTAACAAGTTCGTGCATAACGGGGTTCTCATTATCGTGTACATCTTTTTCTAACTTTCTAACACATTCGTCCATCCCAAAAAGCACATTCTTAGTATTCATCTATATTAATTTTACCTACAAAACTACATTTACATAAACTTTCAGACATCCAATCACATCCGCTTTTACAGATATCCCTCATGATACGACGACATTTACTCATACAGTTCACACCATATCTAACTATATATGCCAAAATTGAAGTTAATAACACATCTGTTGCCCAAAACATATGAAACGGAAAACTCTGTACCTACACTCTTACCAAACAGATGTGTTTCCATATAATGTATAACATGTTTGCTTTTGTCTACTAAAGACCTTTGACGCGCAATCGTATTGAATCTCTCATTAATGTCGTATCTTAAAAGACAATTAGGTGAGGAATCATTATGATGTAGAGTTTTTCTGGGGATATCAATAAATTCGGAACATTGATGATCGTGTAGACGCATATAGTGTACGCGTTTAGGTATCCACGGAATACTCAACCACATTTTACATGACAACCATTACGCAAATCAATTTGCATGAAATTAATCTTCACACCATATGTGTCACCATTTAAGGTCATACAGTCATATTTGGTAAGCCATGCAAAATATTTAATATTTCTGTAAAATGAATTGTTAATTAACATGTCTAAACCAATTTCATCATAACAATTTTTTAATGCACCGTTCTTAACAAGATCATATATCATCTTGTCTTCCGCACACCATTTGTACTCTATCAAAGGACGGCATTCTTCAACATATGAGTAAGGTGGTTTGCAACATCGTTCGAATATGCTCTCCATTTTCTTCACAATCGGTGAAAACGTTATTCAAAAACTTTAGAATAAAGTCAACACTCACGTCTTGTGTCTGTGTATTTTGCAACAATGAGGCGGATAAAAGCAATTGTAGATATGCGTCTTCTGATTTTTGTCTTTGGACTGATTTTCGTCTTGACAACCACTCTGGCCTATAAAAATCTACCAAACGATTCCAATGGCATTTACCCCAACCTTGTAATCTGTAGCATATATAATAAGCATCTTCGTTTTCACGCACAGCGCGTGATATGATGTCTCGAAGCTCACTTCGTGCCTTAGCTAAAATGCTACGTGTAACTATCTTTTCCATAACGCAATGAAAAACATCTAGCTGTATTTATGGCTGGGATATCAATTATCCTCTTGTATGCCCGATATGGTGTTGAACCCGTCAATACGAGAATTATGTTGTACATGCTAGGAATTTACAAACTAGTTACTTTTTTAAAAAGTAATGAATTAATCTAAAAAAAGTGAAAGTAAAAAATGCTGAAATAAAATTGGGTAAAAAACGCCCACTCAAAATTCCTAATTAAACACGCAGAAAAATAAAATCAGTCAAAAAACATTCAAATCCTGATTAAAGACGTCATTAAATCAGCAGGTGAAAAAGAACTATATAAGCAATAAAAGCTGTGGTTAAAATCACATCAAAGTGACACAGAAGCATATATAGAAGACAACTGGGTAAACTTAGAAAAATTTGTACAATTAGTTGATTCAGACGACGAAATATCAGATTTTCACAACTTTTTAAAGTTTTGCAATAATTCAAAGCGAGCAACAACGTTTAAAAACATGGTGCAGAAGTGGTGTGCTGTAAAACAATATGGTAGGGTAACAATATGGTAGGGTATGCACTTATTAATTTTCTTTAAAATTTGCTTTAATTTTCTTCTAGCGTCAAACCTCACAAACTCCGCAAAAACAAATCCAAACCTTAAGCCCGCTACCTGCAACACCACCGTCTCTAACAAATCCTACCCCACTGCCACCAACACCCCCTACTCCACTACATCCAGTAACAGTTGCATCCAGTAACAACAACAATGCGGCTACTGTGCAAGAACTATTAGAGTCACTATGTCAAGAAAACAACTTTCACGACGATGTAATTAATAATGTTGGTGATGTTGATAATGCAGCTATCAACATCAGTAACTGCAATGTAACTGCAATGTAACTGCATGAAACCAGTAACTGCAATGATGTACAGATCCAAACTGAAAGACAAGCACAACCCATCTGAAAGGCTGGTCTGGGAAACGGTGGTACGGGAAAAATTTATACAACACGTTGAAAAGAAAAAGAGGTCGCCCCTCCACTGATGAATCGCTTATAGCGCTTTATGACGATGATGTTGAACAGACATTTAAATTACAGAGCACGAAATTGATATCTGGTAGTAAAGAATGGCTAATAATGACCACTAACGCTAGCGATAAAATCATATGTAATAGCGAAAAAGAATTTAGGGTGTATAGCAACATTTCAGACTGCATAAAAAGACATTTAGAAAACATAGGAGTTGAGAAACAAGAAATACAAGTGCTAATGGAAATCGTAGAACTAAATAACAAAAAACAAAAATGTAAATAAAGCATTTGTAAATAAAATTTTATACTTCTTTAAAAGCTTCATAAATTCCACACCCATACTATAATATGTATACACCTTCCCACTATTAGTATCAAGATTTGATAACACACTATTCAAATGTAAATTGTTTGAATAAAAAACGCGTTCAAATAAATCTAGTGATTTGTTCATTCGTCCGTTCAATAGAACGTCAACATGTTCATTCGCCAATCTTAAATCCTTTTCCAACTTTTGTATTTCTTCATTATCAAGGTAATAATGTCGTAAATTTTCTTTCCTCATTATAATCATACCCTCCTTCCAAGTATCAATTGTATTGAGCACCTTCTTTAATTTAGGATTTTTATAAGTTTGAGCTACAAAATCGTCGATAAATGAAATTCCTGTTCGTTCTTCAACAGGTAAATGTTTCTTTATGTTGTTATATTGAGCTCTAGAAATTTTAAATAACCAATGCCGCTTGCATTTTGCGTTCTGCTGCTGCATTCTGCTACTACCTCTTTGAAAGTCAGTTCAAAATGAGCAATAGTAGAAAACTTACATATATTTTATTGCAAGATTGACAACAATTTTTACAAGATTTACAATATTTTTGCAAAATTACACAGATATGCAACGCTGATGTATCAACGCATTTGGTGATAAATCTGGTGATGGGGGTGGGGTAGGAAATGTAAAAACTCTGTATAATACTTCTTTTAACTACTAATATACCTTTCACCCAAATACATATATGTGTACTCCTTATCATTATCAGTAGATAAAATAAATAAAATTCTATCCATCAACAAGTCAATCTCAATATTGTCTTTTAATTTAACTTGTTCAAATTTTGCATCTCTCACTATTTTACTATGAATAAGTTCATTCAATTATCCTAATTCTTTTTCCAAACGAACTATCTCTTCATTTAGTAAATAAAAACGTCTCAAATCTTCGCTTCTCACTCCAATAAAAAAATCCTTGCTTATATCAGTTCATAGGTTCATAAAATCATATTTGTTCAGCTTCGCATCATTATCATCCAAAAAAGAAGTATCTGTTCGTTCTTCTTCTTGTGAATTATCCCTTATATTCATATATTGAAGTCTAGAGAGGTTGAATAAACATAAATACTTTTTTCTCAAAAAATCAGCATAAGAAAGTTCATCATCCTCCATGTTAAACAAGCAGCGTTTCAGTGTATAATAACTACACATAAAATATTTCATAAATATATATCCATTTTCAAAAATTCCGTCTAAAAATTCCATTATTTTTCCCATAAAAGGAAATACCTATCCATCTCAAATTACATTGTAATATGATTGGTTCATTTTAATTCAATGATGTCATATCCTTCCTGTTTTCAATACATAAATTTTGGAAACACAGCATAAAATAAGTCACAATCTGATCACAATTTAACCAAAAGTAGGAAATGTAGAATTTAATTTGTCACACATGATTACAAAATGCATGCTCGGCCCAGAATAAAGAGAAAGAGAAACATAAGGCCACACGAAAATGCCCAAATTAGACTTTAGTTTCCCGTCCACCGCCCGCGTCTCCTTGAATGGGCCGCGTGATTTGTCCATTATTGCTATTTTGTTTTCATTATTTGATATTTTGAAAGTATATTGTTGAAAAATGAACAAATTTTTATTAAAGTAAGCAATAGTACAAAATAAAGGCGACAGAACAATCAAAAATATAGTAATTAGTTGGCGAAATTGGTATTAAAAAGCAAGAAACCGGCAACGTGCGTTGGCAAATTGTTAACAACCTATGGATTATTTGCATATATAATGAGTGATGAGTGTTTATATTTGTATTTCAACGATCTAATATTAGCATGTCGATAAATGTTAATGTGTATGTTTCCTGTAAATGCTCGCAGAAATTAGATGCTCGTGTTTTCATATGCGTACCGAAATATTGGAAATAATGGATAACTGAATGGGCCGCCCGCCCGCGTGCAAATCTCAGGAAGTGGCGGACGGGAAACTAAAGTCTAATTTGGTGTGGCCTAATACTTCATGTAACATCAAATTATAAAAGTAATCGCATAAATCTTTGATACTTAAAACCTTGTTGATATTTTCTTCTAAGATGTTTTCCGTACCCAAGACCGAGCTGATTTAATTTAATGTAAAACATGGATAGCGACGATGTGTTGCCTTCAGAAAGTGAGTCGGATTGTGATGTAAATGAGGTCGAAAGTCATGATAGGCCTACCTGATCTAGTCATCGGCCTGACCAGGTGCACAACAAATCAACAACGTCCAGGAAACGTAAATATCCACCTCGAGATCAACCATTTTTGGACAACTGGCTAGCGATTCCCGAATTTAAAGGTTGGCTTATTAAGAAAGTACACGGTAAAAAAATGAAGCCGTACTGCAAGCTTTGTGAGAAACTACTTACCTGTTCAAAAACTGGTATAAAACGGCATGAAAAGAGTAAACTGCACCAGGAAAAAATTAAAACGACGACAACAACGGGCTCACTCCGCCAAATGATCAACCAAGCCACAAACGCTGATGCGACAACTACTATGGAGGTGAAATTGTGTGCATTCATTGTGCAACACAATCTTCCTTTGTCTCTTTCTCAAGACATGGTTGACCTGCTTCGCTCCCTCTTCCCAAACGCCACCGCACTAAAAAACGTGAAGCTAGGAAAACAAAAGGCGACGAACATTGTCCGTCAAGTTCTTGGGTTTGACTATTAGAGGGAATTAGTTTCGTTGCTGCGTTGTCACTTTTTCAGCGTTATCATTGATGAAGCTACCGACCGAAGCACCAATAAACAGCTTGCGATTGTTGCCACCTTTTTTGATATGGAAAGATTTGAAATGCAATACTGGCTGGTCGACATGCTAGAAACGGAAGACGGCAGTGCGAAGGGCATCTACTCTAAGATGAAAGAGGCATTCAGCAACATGAATATCCCAATGAGTAACATCATTGGTTACTCGTCTGACACGACTAACGTTATGTTCGGACATTCCAATTCAGTCGTACAGCTTCTAAAGTCTGAGTTTAGCTATGCTCAAGCAATAAAGTGTTCTTGCCACCTGATCCACCTTGTATCCTCCTACGTGTCATCGAAATTACCGAAAAGCGTTGAAGATCTGTGCAGGGATGTGTATGCACATTTTCATCGTTCTTCTAAAAGGCAGGACATTTATAAAGAATTCCAGGCCTTTTTCGGTGTTGAACCACTCAAGCTGTTATCACCCGCACAAACACGTTGGCTCTCCCTGCAAGAATGCGTGAACCGAATTCTTGAACAATACGTAGCGTTGAAGAATTATTTCATCGTCACAGCACATGAAGATCCGTCGCACACCAACGACCGTATTTTGGCATCGCTTCAAAATCCTTTTTTCCAAGCTTATTTAGAATTCCTCAGTTTCCAACTTGAACGATTCAATGCCTTCAATCGGCTATTTCAGAGTGAAAGACCACTCCTTCACAACTTAAAAATTGAAGTGGAGGGTCTTCTGAAAGCCATTGCCAGCGACTTTATGAAACTTGCCATTGTGAAGAAGACCGAGGCAAAAGATCTGGATCCGACAGACGTCCATCAACACGTCCCTCTACGCCACACGTATCTTGGAATGGCTGCCTCAGCCTCTCTTAATGAGATCGAAGCCAATGCAGAAGAACAAGAGGTTGAGAAGTTTTTAACAACCTGCAAAGGTTGTCTTATTGAAAGTATGCTGCAGATCAAGAGCAGGTTTGATTTAAACGCCGAATATCACGACATTGTGCAATGCCTTCACCCTTCCAATGCCGCAAATCTTAGCCCTCGTTCATTGGCCCTTACGTGTGAGAAGATGCCTTATCTTACCGAAGTGATTGATACAAACAAGCTGGATATGGAATGGAGATTACATGCATTGGAAGAGAAAACCAGCGATGATCTTCCTTTCAACGAATACTGGCTAGCTGTACGAGATGCCAAGACACCAACAGGTGAACCAAAGTACCCTAATCTAATCCAGTTCGTCGCCATTCTTTCTTCCTTGCCTTTCGCCAATGCCGCAGTGGAAAGAATTTTCAGTCAGCCAAAATTGGTCAAAACAGATCACAGAAATTCGTTTAAGTCGACGTCTTTGGTCTCATTGCTCCAAAGTAAAATTAGCTTGAAAAATCGGCACGTTACTGCAGCCAGTTTGAAGCCAAGCAATGATCTCTTACAACTTGCTGGATATATGCAATCGAATGCCACTGAGGAGCAAGTGATAAAACTAAGAAAGGACTTTCTTGGCAAACTTCCTTGATTACATGCATCAAGATTGATACACTTATTAATTATTACTCAGTAGAATCACCAAAGTACTTGATTCACTGAAAACGAACAATTCACACAGACGAATTCGATCAACATGTAATGACAAATAGGCAACGTAGTTTATTTAGTATATTTCTGTGAGTTGCATGTTACGAACATCAGGCAACCTGCACGAAAATTCATATTTTTTTAAAAAAGCATGGTTTAGTTATAATCAGATTGTAATTCTTATAATTTTATCCTACAAAAGAGGTACTCAATAAAGTGCCCAAGAAGTATCATAACTGATTTCTATCAAAGGCGTAGCTGAATAGATCATTTCCATTCTGATTATATTTTTTGGTTATCTCACTTATCTGTATGCAAACAAAGTCATATAATTGTGTTCAGACTTTGGAGCAATGGTGAAATTGAGCACCCATACGATTGTTCTGTTAAGAAAACTCGGAAAAGGCTCTTTCCAAGATTATATATCCTATTTTTACTGAAGTCTATGATAAAATTATCTAAAGGAAATATGAAGGAAATTTCACAATTTTTTGAAGGAAATTTTGGTCAAATTAAGGAGAAAAAAAGGATTTTTTCGTTTTTCAAAGTGGAAGCACTGGTGTTACCCACAACGCATGCCACAACGACACATGCAACAACAAAACATTCATTGGCTGTTCTACAACAGTATAAATGTATAAATAGATTGAATGCAGTTGAAAAATTGAAGTTAAAGAACGTAGTCATAGCCAATTACTAGCCAAAACACTTGATAAAACAAACATAATAAATACTTCACTGTCAATTGAAATCAGCGGCGCTGTGGTTACAGCTTTATATAGAGCCTAACCCAGGAAATTTAGCGAGAGGATCAGAAGAATAGAGCACAAAATTTCATATGAGTAGTTCAGTCCTTTGGATATAAGTTTAGTCAACTTTAGTTCGTCCTTCAAAAATTCCAGAACAAAGTTCCATAACTCCGGCGATCAATGGAAGAAGACAGTCAGGAACTGGAAGTTCGTCAAAAACCAATTGAATTAATTAAGTACTTTCTTACTTTTATCCAGTTTGTACCCTCTCACAGTCACAAAATACATTATGCTTTCCGCATAGCAGAACCTAAATATAGAATTTGTGAGGCGTTCACCTCCAATTTACCTGCAAATAATATATCACAGTTATATTGCTGGTCATTTGCAGTTTTCCAAGCTTCTGATTATCTCCTTCCGTTGAACATTTTGTTGTTCGTTCACTGACCGTTATGTAGAGCCATGTTTGTATAATTAATTGCTTATTTAATAATAATTATCTAAATTATTTGAGATTTTCACTTGAAATCTTCAGCACTAAATAGACCCTACAAAAAAACATTCTGAATATTAATTTAACCCACGGCACGAAACAACGCGCAAAGTGGCAAAAACTGGAAAATCAAAGGCATTACCGAAGTTAAATATTAGGGAGGAAGGGAAGTTGCAAAAAGTAAATGCAGAGAATGCAACACAAGTTACGCTGCAAAAGTTGCACACTGCTAAGATAATAGACCGCCTTGTTCGTCTTCTCCAGCAAAGATTTTCACCATTGCAAAACGTCATACAAAGTGCACTCGCTCATGCCAAAGGACCTTTAACCTTATAGACAAAATTTCAAAAAAATTTGAACTAGGAAAATCTTTTACCACAACCTGAAAGAGTATCCTGAATTTAGTAAAACTGCCAAGTTTGGTTGGGAAATGTTGTAAAATAAGGAATATATAGCCGTGCAAAGTTGACAAAGTTTTTACCAAGATTCAAAAGGATCAATGGATAAAGCATTGGTATTAACTTCCCGTGCGTAATAGAATAATATACAAAATTTGCCAACTTTACACGGCTATACTTTCCTTATTTTACAACATTTCCCAGCCAAACTTGGCAGTGTTACTAAATTCAGTATGCTCTTTCAGGCTGTGGTAAAAAATTTTCCTAGTTCAAAATTTTTTAAAATTTTGTCTATAAGGTTAAAGGTCCATTGATGCAAGAGGTGTCTACAGTAGTACTGTTATACACAACACAAGTTGCATGAACAATTGCATCTTGTGAGTACTAAGTACCTTTGCTCTCCTCAAAATGGAGTCTTTGGAGGGGTCATAGGGATGGTGTTTTGAGGGAATTTCTAGCACAGCCGGAACGGCTTCTGAATAGCCATCCAAAACATGGCGGATTTCTTCGGCTATCTGCAATAAACACGTTGCAGGGGTTGGTAATGTTATATATACACACTGTGAAAATTTGCACATAAAAGAGCTCTTAGTTGAATGAACTTCTGAGATTTAACCGGATAATAAGGAAGCCGGATATATCCAATAATTATATAATTTGCCATGATCTTTCAATCCTGCAAGTAAATCAATAGCCAGCAAAGGAAGTCGCTTTCTTGTTTTGGATGAATGATAGAAACTAGAATAGAGTTAAACGAGAAATTTCTCTCGACCTACTTTTTCAGGCTATTATATTATCCGAGGGGTAAATTACTCTGAAAATCTTCGTACACTTCGCTGAAAATCCCAAAAAATCTTTCAAGATTAAAATCCCGCGAAAGTCCTAAAAATCTTAAAGAAATTCAAAAAATCTGTAAAACTAAAAAAAATCACATAGATTTTATAGAGAACACGTAGATTTCATATAGAATTGCTTGATTTTTAAAATTTAACGCCCACATCTCGCAAAAATATGCGAAAAAATCCGCCGGAAAAGAAAATGCTGGAAAAATACTTCAAAGAAATCTCTAAAGAAATCCCAAAATTCCTGAAAATTTGGCTAAAAATCCCAAAATCCCAACGAAAATTACAGGGATTTTTTAATCCAAAAAATCTTCGTACAGTTTTTTCAGAGTAAATTACCCCTCGTCTGATTCGATTCGAGTTGTTATTAAAGTTGCGAGATGTCGCTTTACTTTTCAGAAGAGGCGTTATGCCATGAATTTGCAAGTCTGGCTTTGACAACGTTAGCTGGTATTGAAATAGTGCTTACATCGTTTTGAATTTTAGCTAATTTTGTTATTTCGCAAAAATAAAAGAATACTTAAAAAAGCGTATGTTTATACAGGTGACTTTGCAACAAAAATCAAAATATTTGAGAAGAACGGCTTGGAACCATTGATTCGTTTACTTTCATCTCATGATTGCGATATTCAAAAAAATGCTGTGGAGTGTATATCCTTGCTCGTTGAAGATTACCAATGCCGTTCCGCCATTAAAACACTAAATGGTAGTTATTCTTGGTCTTGGAAAGCCGAAAATAAAGCAGGGTTTACAAACGATGTTGTTTTCATAGGTTTTCAACCGCTTTTTTCTCTTCTTGATTCGCCGTATGCTATTATTCAAGAACTTGCGTTGAATGCGTTGATAAATTGTAGTTTTGAAGGTATTTAGCTACATACTTTTCCTTCGTTAGGCCCAGTTCAGACGTCGAACTTTTCATGTGCCGAACCTAATGCTAATGAGCAAAATTCTTTGTTTAGGTTCATTTCCATTTTATTCGGCACATGAAAGTTCGACGTTTGAACCGGGCCTTAGTTGATTGAATAGGGAATTGCGTGTAGCTTTGAAGGGTTGTGAATTTAGTACGAAGTTCGTTGTATGTTTGGAAATGTTGTTGTGATGTTTTTACGTTAGCTGTGAACCGTGAAGAAATTCGGAATTTGGAAGGCCTGCAGAAAATTGTCGACTTTATTGGTATAAAGGTACAACACTAACATCATCATGCGAATTGCTATTAAACAAAGCAACACATTGTTATACGCAGTCTGCATGGATATATATGTTTTCATGGTTAGGAATATGATGATCTTCATGTGAAAGCTCTACAAGTTCTGTCTAACTGCATGCAAGATGTGGAGAGTATGCAGGTATATTATGGGCTTACAAAGCGAACATTTTGAATTATTTTTTGAGTAACTTATGCACCGAATGAGGACGTTTTTGAACAAAAGTGCTCTACCTCACGTTTTTTGGCTACTTTTAGGTTATCCAGTCCACTGGAAGTCTACAAAAATTTTTGGCATTTGCGGCTGAATCGACCGTTCCTGAAATCCAACAACATGCAGTAAGTATTTATAGGATATACATGCCACAGTTGTGATTTCTCAAGTATACGTAATGTTTACATCCTTTAAACTTTTGTATTTTATACAGAAATACATTTTCTGGTCAGCGTTCTTAAATCTAATTTGCTTTATGGATGGTCATCAGCGACATAAGGTGTCCGCTAAACTATATACAGTAGTCCCTTGACATGTTTTACTTTAATTTGTTATAGGCAAAATCGTTGGCAATTGCCGCTCATAATGGTTAGTCCAAAAGCAGTGATTCTGCTGTTCATAAAGAATACCAATAGATGGCAGATGCGTGAGATTTTTCTCCTGTATATAGATGAAACTCGCAAGCTTCTTCACGAACAAGAATGCGAGAAGACTCTCGTAGCATTGCTCTCAAATGAGGCTAGCCCCGTGCAGGCCACTGCTGCAGAAGCTCTAGCGGTGATGTCCGAAAGTTTGAGCAGTCGGGATGCAATTGGAAAACTTGGTGAGTGTAAATTTGAAAAAAAATGATTCGAGGAGAGGCTGACAGTATTTTTGTTCTAGCCAAACTTTGGTTAGAGTACAATTTAGCGGACTCCTGCTCAGGATTAGGGTAGGACTGAGGGCTCAGCGTTCTTAATCTAATTTGTTTTTTTGGACGGTCAGCGGCGTAATGTGTCCGCTAAACTCCACTAGCCCCCATGAAAACTTTGTTTAGTGAAATTCAGAGTGAAAAAAGAGAGGCTAGTAGTGTTTGATTATTTACTTTGTTCAATCTTTTGAGAGAAGCTGCCGGAATTTGTATAGGAAATAGCACGGTTCGAGAAGTATTGATGAAAAATCGCACGCGTGTTTGGCGAAATATTCGTAATACCGCGAGTGCGAAGCACGAGCGGTATTACGAGTATTTCGCCAAGCACAAGTGCAATTTTTCATTAATACTTCGAGAACAAGTGCTATTTCCTTTTAATATTATTACTGA
>JAODVM010284427.1:0-12165 GCA_025400095.1 Phenganax marumi | reverse complement strand
TGGCCTGCTTTTGATCTCCTATTTGATTTCAAGCTCAAAGTACAGATATCCCTCTTTGATTCTTTTTCCATTACAGTGGGCTTTCTCTCGGCTCCGAAACTACACACTTAACTATATATAACTTATAACTATACAACAACAAACTACACGACTTAGCTTAATTTTGTTTTGTTTTACATTAGTCACGAAAATGAATTAAACGCCTCTCTCTATTAAACGCTTCTTTATTAAACACCTCTCTCTATTAAACGTTTCTCCCTATTAAACGCCTCTCCCTATTAGACGCCTCTTCTTATTAAACGCTTTTCTATTAGGTCATTTATACGGCAGTCTATTTTAGGCGGCTTCAACTGCTGCGTTTTCCATTCACACACGCACTTGCGTGAAACTTTAGATTGTCATCAAAAGACTACCCGTTGTCCAAAACGATCACACTCGACTATTTTGTTTTTCAGCTTGTGATGCCCGTGAGCGTCAACAATGGATTAACAAAATACGGTTAATCTCTGAGATACATTCGTCGCAACTTGTGAATGTAAGTACTTTTCACAGACTACGATTTTTCTTCAATAACTTCGCCAGTTGAACTACACGAAGCAACTACATATGCTGTACATTAAAACACAAACAGAAATATGTTGACAGGATTACCGCATTAGCTCAATGCCAGTCCAATAAAACATAACAGATAGCGCCTGCCGATTTTGCGAGGATTATTTGGGGTTGTAAAAGTGACAGTTGACGAGTTTTGGCTGAATAGCATCAAAATGCGAACGATTAGCTTTCTTCTTGACAACGTTACTTGAACTTGGTGCAACTTGTTTCGGGACAGGGCCTACGGAACGCTTTTGCAAGTTGGGTTAGCTATAGAAAGCATGCACGTCATCACAGAAAACAGTCTAGCGTTTTGCATGAAATAGTAGAGAGTTTACGATTTGCGACGCGACAAGCACGACGACGCGTTCGGTAAACAAAGAAAGTTTCCATGCAGAACAAAAAAGAAATAATAATTTGGAATCCCAGAGCTAGTCTCAACAGCGCCAGTACGACGCCAACCCATAGCCTTTCCACGGCGTCGGAGCGCCGTGAAACCTTGTTCATGTTGCGACGTTAGAGGAGTCAGATAAATTCAGTCTTGCAGCAAAACCGCAGTGTTATTTTCAAGTTTATCTGTTTTTCAGGCTATTTGAAAGAAGTCCAGTGTGTAGTTAAGTAATACGCTTTCTTAGCGTCCACTCCTTCATTGAAATTGAGACTGCGTCGTCGCATTCGCCGCGTCGTCGATCGTAAACTCCCTACTTTTTGTTTCAAACGCCTCTGTGCACCGCTCGATAGCTTGTTCAAATTCAAATTTTCGTTTTCTTTGCAGAGAAGCATACGTAAGGTATACATACAAAGATTTATTCACAATTACCATCAATAATCAAATCTGTTCCCAGTAAACAAACGTTCCGATGTATTAGAACGTACTAAAGTATCGCTACAAGTAGAGCGGCCATAGAAGCCCCCGTTCCGCCGACCCTGCGCAAAAACAATACGAGCCAAGTTGTCGGAGGCATTGGAAACCGTATTAATACAGCTTCACCAATAGTGGAAGCGACAGTACACGTTATTCGTCGTATAATTTGTGTTTTTGAACACCGTTCATGTCATTGATGTCGCCTGTGACACGCTTGCAAAAAATAGAGGCTGCAATCAACGATTGCCTTTTTTTTGCGCCCGCAGAAGTCTAAGTCTTTCGAAATCTTTTATTTGTCAGAAATGCTTGTAACAGGTAGACGCATCGCCTTGTAGAACATGAAATTCTAGACATTCTATAGGGCTACGTTGTTTTCGATCAGGTGAATTTGAGATTTTCGATGACGGGCAAGTGTGTCAAAAATGGCCGTTGAAAACTGTTCAGTCGACTTCAACGACAGTCTACACGCCACTAAAATGGGAAAAATAGTTAATATAATTGTTGGCTTGCCCGTCATTTGGTTAAAAAGTACGTGATTGCAAACAACCTATTTCGTGGTTGCTTATGGACCGATTTTGATACAATTTGGTCTGACCGTGAGCGAAAAGACTGGAACGAGCAGCAGAAGAGAAGTCTGTTTTGCTGAGTTTAATGGGAATGGTTTGCTTGAGAACAAAATGAAATGTAGTTCGTGAGATAACAACTGTATTTGAAAGAAAAATGAAGTTTCTTTGAGAACTACTCCCAATCTTTTTCCGTAGTTTCAGATGCGCATGAAAGACACTATATTCAGTGGCAAGCAAGCCTAACTAGCGAATTTTCCTAATAAAGTGTGGCGTAGCTTAGGTATTTGTTATGGTCCATTTGAGCTCACTTTTCACTGAAATATTCTGAACTTTGTCGCGACCTTTGCAAAACACAGGTTTGTAAACAAAGCCTCTGATTGGTTGCTTACAAAAAGCAGCCAATTAAAAGCTCAAAATCGAAACCTGTTTCTGAATTTCTGTATGAACATTTGAACTTGGAAACGAAATTGCGAACGTCGCAACAAAGTTCCGAATAGTTCAGTGAAAACAGTGGCGGACACTTGGATGGGCCAGGGGAGGGGCTTGAACTCCCCCCCCCAATAATTTCGAGAGAAAGTACTAAATGGCAAAAATTACAGCCATATAACGCAGTTGCCATATTAAAGTTTGACTGTTTGATGAAACATAAATTAGAATTCTGTTATTATATTTACATTCAGATAGCAAAGTATAAATATACGTTAACAAAAACAAATTATGCCACAATTTTCCGTCAGCATATTGACAATATATGTTTAAAATTTGGCCTCGCCCCCCCCCCCCCTTCAATAGTTTGTGAAGTTTCTGCCACTGAGTGAAAAGTGAGCTGAAATCAACGATAAGAAATTTCAAACTTCTACAGAAAGTGCAGTATAGTAACCAAACAATGGGACAAGTACACGCAGGTCCATCAAGTAAACAGAACCAAACTGCGGTCAGTGCTGCTTCTGTTGGTAGTCCAGACAATGCTCCACCCAAGGAACGTGTGTCGGTCATATCATCGGAAGTTTTGGAGTACATGGATGTAGTCAACGAATTGCTTAATACGACCGAGGCACAACAGATGGCTTTTATCAAGAAACTAGAGGTTACTGATCTGAAATCAACTGTAATTATATATAGAAATGTAGACGTCCAGTAATATATAGTATAGTCACAATATAGACTACTTTCAGTGAAGATACCCTGTACACTATCTTTTCAGTAAAGCCACAAAAGAGCGGCTCGCGTCTTCACCTGGGGCCGGTTGCACGAAGCCCGTTTAGCTTAAACGGTGGATAAGCTCAGAGATAGAAGCATGTTTATATACTCCTCAGTACAGCCAAATTAAAAGGTTTTAGCTCAAATTAAATAGTTATGTATCTAAGTAACAGTTCAACACATAAGACTGGATTAAATATGTTTACCAGGTGCGAGGAAGCGATTTTAAATTCTGCCTTATCCACCGTTTAAACTAAACGGGCTGTATACGAAGCCCGTTTAGCTTAAACGGTGGATAAGCTCAAAACAGAAGTCATATTTATATATTTCTCGTACATCCAAACTTTATATTTTCTAGTTGAATACAATAATTATGTGCCTAAATATTGCTTTACGACGTATTATTGGATTGTGAAGATTTACAAAATATAAGAAATCGCTTTCATATTCTGCCTTATCCACCGTTTAAACTACACGGGCTTCGTACAACCGGCACCTGCACTTTTTTTCTTCAACACACTTCGCCCCGCTTTGCTTTTCTTTCTTTCTTTTTTTCTCCGTGAGTCAAGTTTTTTGTGTCGACACTCATCAATCTGTTCCATGTTGTTTTAAGGAGATTCCTGAAAAAAATGAAACGGTGTCGCCATTGAGCAAGGTACAGTTTGGCGAGAAGACATAGTTCGCGAAACTTTGCAAATCTAGGATTTTAACTGTTCCATGTTTTCCTGTGTCTAGGAAGTGCTGTTGACGAAAGCGACTGCCCAGGTAATGACAATCAAGTTATTCAAATTCGAAATTCGGCGAAGAGCAAACCTATCGGATTAATTTTTAGACATCTATAGACACCCGGTGGCTGGGGTAGCCGGTTTTTGAGGACGGCAGTCATCTTACGCCACCATGACAATGTGATGTTAAATCTATTCAGTATTCGTTGAGTAATCTTGTATGTGATGAAAAACACATAAACAAGTGAAACCAAGTTGATTTGCCTGCTCTTATGCCCTATATTCACACGACATAAACTAACCCAGGTTAAACGCAGGTTAAAATGAACCCACGTTAATTTTCCACCATGTGGTGAAAAACACACATAAACAAGTGCGAGTAACTTTGATTTGCTTCCTATTCTTAAGCCCCGTTCATACAAGAGAGTTTTGTTGCGATTATTGTCGTCTTGAACGATGTGATAAAGTGGATAGCTGCCTAATATACTTGATTTAACGATTTTTCCAATGCAGTCGTCAGTAAACCTGCTGTAACCCTATACGCTGTATCACATACGCTAAGATGAGAAAAATTGCAGTAAAAGTCGCCCGTGCTAGCGGGTCTTAAGCGCACAAATTTCTGAATTTGATCACCACTCGCTGCCACACAAGTTGTAGTGAAACCCGTCCATAGAAATCGTTTTAATCTTTCAGGCAACATTGCACTGTCTTTTTCAATGTTTGGCTATACTAGAAAAACAGGTAAAGTACATGGAGAGTGGTTTCATAGCAAATTCACAAAGATTCTCCTGGTTTTCTTATCATCGTAACACTCGTACACAAAAACTCACGATGTCTCTCAGCGGCCAAAGTATTTCATCTCAGCGGTATGTCTCATAGAAAGCATGCGTATTGTCTTTTACACATAGTAGCGAGCTTATAAGCGAGCGACGTTTTTTGACAACACGAATGGCTTGAGAAACGTCAAGGGACTGGATCAAGCACGGTGATTGGCGGAAAACGTCAAGTTTACTTCCGATCGACACCCGTGTTGTTAGAAACGCCTTCTGCTTAAGCTCTCTTCTACCTTACTAAATTCCAGTCGCTTTAGTGGCTTTTTTACTCACGTGATATTGAGTAAAAATAGCCATTTCCTAAGAATGCATTAGAAAACGTTCCTTTGCACTTTCCGAGAGTGAAAGAGTATTATTCGTATTGCACTCTTCGTGTTTTCGATAAATTCCATCGGTTACGTAAATGCTCCTCGTTGCGTGATCATGGCTATGTCATATATTCAGTTGTATATATATTTGTGAATTTTATCCTTAAAATGTTTGAAAAGAACAGTACTTCAAAAGTAAAGTCTACTTTGAAATAAAACAAACAATGAATGTTTTCATTCGTGTAATGGTATACTGTTTATACTGTTTACGAGGGGCTTCGCAGAAGTAGCTGTAAACAAAATTTTGAATAAATGTGTAGTTTAGCCATGTACAAAACAAGCGGTTAACTTATAAAAATATTGTCTGCAGATTGAGGATGCACGTGACGTCGCATTGAACTCTGGGTTACCTGAAGATGCGACCATACAATGGTTTGGTCCTGCTGAACACAAGTAAGAGTCTTTTGCCTTGAATGAAGTAAGGTTTAATATAATATGTTTTACATATTTGCTTGGTTAACTTTGTACACAAAAATCTTATGTGAAGACCTTTTGGAGGTTTAAACCTATTGTTTCTGCAGTTTAATTTGCTTCCACTGATATTTCAGCATGTGATGTACTTTTAAAAACAATTCCAAAATAATTTGCGCCAAAAAACCGCCGCTTTTTTATACAAGATGTTAGCTAGCGCTTTTTGAAAATGAGCGATATGCCGTTGTCATCGCGTGGTTGAGAACCAGGATTTCCTTTGAAATTCTTAGATCAGTGCACGTGAGTGTTAGGGAATCTAGATCACCTTTTTATAGAAAGGAATTTGAAATTTTGGATGATTTTGGACTGAATGTCCAGGCCGCAGGCGTTTTTAAAATCTGGATTGTATACGAGATTAGAGTGTTTTAATTGTTATAAATTTTTAGACTGAATATTTTTGTGACTTAGCTACACCGTGATAATTCTTAACAACTGTAACGACTTATACTATTTCGATATCTGTATAGTGTTAATTACCTAAGTAATATTTTAAATAAAATTGTTTTATGTTCTTTCGAAAAAAAGATATGATGAATAAACCTATACGAAAACTCGTTGGCGGAGGTTCGCAGTCTCAGAGTGTTTTCTTCAAATACTTTTATAGAAACGAACAAGAAGCTGAAAGCTGATTTGACTAAATCACAAAAAAAAGTGAGCACATTGCTTGATGAAACAGAAAAATCGAAGGTGAATGTTTTGTGAAGAGCAACATCAATTTCAACAACGCTGAAGTTGTGCGTGTGTAGCTAGTATACCGTAATTATTCGAATTAACGCCTCCCTCGAATAAACGCCGCACCTTCTTTTACCGCTGCGGCGTTTAAAAGACGTACGACTTTTATTCATAGTTTCTTTGGTTGACTGTTACATTGGTTTAGTTTGGTTTTACATTAATTAACAGTTGTTGTTGCCAAATTTGCAATAAACGCCGCACTTCAAGCTCCAAAAATTTAATCAACGCCGCGGCGTTTATTCGAATAATTACGGTAGTCGTGTTTTGTAAAGCACAAACCGTTCTACGCACCGGTGTTGTTTCTTTTGTAGATGTTGATCGCCGAGCTTACTGAACAACTAAACACAGGTGAATCTTGACTTGATTTTTGCAGATATTTGATTTATCTTTGCGTCTGCCCAAAATGTTCAAGACCATATGGTCCGCGTAGAATTACTTAGGATTTTTTTATTTGAAAGGAAAACGTGATAGAAGCGATTCTTTCTCTTTGGAAAATGAATTGAAGACGATGAATGATGCCGCAGAGGAATATAAGGTGGCGCTATTTATCTAATTTTTCTACATTGGATTTATTCTGAAAACGCCGCTTATAGCAGTTCTTGAAAATTAATCAGTCTACTACTGTTTTGTGGGCGGGATAAAGGGATTTATTCTGTATATCTGTAGAAAACAATTGATGAATTGAGGAGAGAATTATTGAAAGTGAAGGAGCAAAAAATCAGTGAGATTGAGGTATCACGTGCAGCAATTCTTCTTAAGCGTTCGACAAAATTGACGTCTATTTTACTGCAACTTTTAGATCTATTTAGGGTTTCTCATTCAACAGCATATTTTAGTTTTGTTTTGGTTCATTTTCAACCTAGTTTGTTCCCCATGCAATTTCTAGTTCATTCACCATATCCATTTTTCTTCTTTGTGAATTATTTTGGGGTTTTTTTTTCTCAATAATTTTGTTGTGTGATTTTTCCTTTTTTCTCAGGTATCTGTAGAGACCAAAATCCAGTCACCAATTACGCCAAGACGGTCAGCAAGAACAAGGTATATGCTTTATGAATTACAGTAATATTTACATGTTGATCCACTCACACTGTGTTATGCCACAAGCAATTGCATTGGAGACAGAAGAGCTTGTGGATCATAAAGGCCGTTTTCCACTACGGCCGTTTTGCCTGCACGGGCGGAGCGCACAGATTTGAACATACTCTGTCGTTGTGTGTCCGCGCTTGGTCTCGCGTGTACGCCAACGTTCTCCGCGTGGACGCGAGATCAAGAGCGAACAATCAACAACAGAGCATATTTAAGAATGTCCGCTCCGCCCGCGCGGGCAAAACGCCCGTAACGGAAAAAGGCCTTAAACCCGTCGAACGACCACCTTGTTAATACGAGTGAACCGAAACGGCTGTTTTAATTTTACTTTTTGTTGTGTTTTTACAGAAAGAGTGTCTCTCCTAAGAATGCTGACGTGTTACTCACAAACAAGCAAACTCCAAAACGTGGTATTGGTGCACCTAGACACAGAGAACGCACTCCCAAGCGAAAAGGGACTTTGACAACAGACGGGAAAACAAGACCTCTTACTCGGCTGCAGCAAAAACATTTGGTCGATGAAATTGAAAGGAATTCGCTTGAAAAACATCCCTTGCGAATAAAATCACGAGAAAATGATATCTCCATTAGACATGAAAGACTTTCATCAGAATCCGACGCTGACGAGGAGTCATTGGAAACAGTGATGGATAAAGTGAACGAGATGCTCGATGCTCCTTATGATTCATCATTGTCCCCAATTCCTCAGTCACCCGTTGCAGAAAGCAACGGTTACGGTAATTTTGGAGAGTTTGATTTTCCTAGACTTGGTATGGTTAGTAATGATGATATTGACATACTTCGTGATGACGATGATCAAGTGGTGCGAAGTGGTAATCATGTTACTAGTGGTGAGCATCACGATAAAATTGTTGATAGCATCAATAAAGATTGCTCTGAAAATATTGATCATAAAAAGGACGTCGATAATGTTGGAAAAGCTAATCTAAGTGATGCTACTGTTCAAAACAATGATCGGTGGGTGGTCAAGGACAACATCGATATTGTTGATAGTAATTTTGGTGAAGATAATATGGCTAAAGTAGATGCTAATTTGAACAAGAAAGAAACTGGCAGTATTCAGAAAAGCAATCAAGTTGATGATGTATCTAATCAAACTATTGATCACAGTGTGGGTGGGAACAGTGTCGATAATATTGATGATAACTGTGGGAAAGATGATATGGTTAACGTGGATATTGGTTTGATCACTAGTAATATTGATGACATCGATCCTATCGATGATGATTTTGATAAAGATAATCTAAGTGATTCTGTTGTTCAAAATAATGATGGTAGTGTGCTCAATGACAACATCAATAATGTTGATGGTAATGCTAGTGAAGATAATATGGCTACAGACAAAAAAGAAACTGGCAGTATTCACGAAAGCAATCAAGTGAACGATGTTTCTAATCAAACTATTGATCACAGTGTGGGTGCGAACAATGTCGATAATATTGTTGATAACTTTGGGAAAGACGATGTGGTTAACAACGTAGACAGTGGTTTGATCAATAATGGAGCGGCTAGTATTCAGAAAGGCTCTCAAGTAGATGATGCTATCAGTCAAAATATTGATCATAGTATTGACAGAAACATAGTCGATAATATCAGTGATAATGTTGCTAAAGATAAAAGCGCTAATACAAGAGATTATTTGATCGGTAATATACCTGACACTACTCAGAGTGACAGGGTTGTAGTCGATAATGCTGGTGTAGAGTCTTGTAAAGATAATATGACCAACAGAGACGATAATTCGACCACTGATGGAACTAATAGTGTTCAGAAAGACACTCAAATGGATGATGGCATTGTTGACGAAAGTATTGATCAAGACATGTTAAGTTGCCATAAAGAGAAAAATGTTACTACAATTAGTTATCCGAATACTACTAAAACAGGTGATAATGATTCTGCTAAATGGACTTCTGCTAATTTTATTGAAAAGAAATTGGACAAAGCTAACGAAGACAAGAGTAAAGCATCTAAATCAGCAAGATCGTGTGCCCCACCGAGTTTAAAAGATGACGTTTCGAAGGATAGCAGGGACACAGTTGCAAGCGCTCGGAAAAATTTGGAGAACGACAAAATGCCAAGTGGAGACGACGGCAAAACAAAAGGAGTTAAGAGGGAGTTTATAGAATTAATGGAAGATGAGCCCAGTTTAAAATTATCGATGACGTTAAGATCGAGCAAGAGACAAAAGACTGAGCTGTCAGATAGCAGCGACTCTCAGAAAAGTGCATCGAGAACTGCCTCGTTATTGCGCCGAAGTGGAAGCGTTGCTCAAGGTTCGAGCACGAATACTGAAATTAACGTTCGCGTAACTAGAAGTAGAAGTCTTGAAGATGGCTTTTCATCTAGCGAAAGTGTTTTGGAGATTCGGCCTAAGCGAAGGAGAAAAGCACGAACGTCTTCCCGCAATTATAATGATCTTGAACAGTCTACGGAAAGCTCTGATCATTCCTCTGTTGAAAGGAATGTTACCACGAATAGGAATTCAAGTTTGGGTAAAGGAAGTGATAAGGTCGTGAAAGATGTTAAAGTATGTAAGGAGACGACGAATAGGCGTTGTACTAGATCGATGAGCGAGTTGTGTAAACGCAGTCGTTTAAAAGACGTTGCTCCTGGTTCAAAGGGTCTCTCTGAAACTTTTACTGAAGATCGCAAGTCTACAGACACTAGTGATAAAATTGAAGAAAGTTCAAAAGGAACTTGTACAGCATCTGTTGGTGAGTTGTGTAAACAAAATGATGTAAAAAGCAGTGTTTTTGATGTAAATAATCTGTCTAAGTGTTTTTCTGTAGAAGAAAAGCATAGAAAAGATGGAAAGGAAGACGAAATTGATGGAAGTGAAGAAACCTCGACAAAGTGTCGTGTAAGGTCTTCGGATGAGCGTTGTAGACAAAAAGGTGTAGAAGACAATATTCTTGATTCGAATAATCTATCTAAAAGTCTTTGTCAAAAAAACAATGACAGGAAAGATGAGACGGCTCCAGCAATTGATGCGGGCGAGTTTTGTAAACAAAATCTTGTGGAGGATAAAGGTCGTGATGCGAGTGATCAATCTGAAAATTGTTCTCAAAGCGAAGATGGCAAGTGGATGGCTGCAGATGGTGGAACAACTGAAGAAATGTCGATAAAATCTCTCACTAGATTTCTGGACGAGTTTTGTAAACAAAATGGTATAGAAGATGACGTTCCTGCTGTAGATAATCTGTCTAAAACGTGTTCGCAAAGAGGCGATGAGAAAGAGAAGATTGCAGAACGTGATATAACTGAAAAACTTTCAAAAAAGCCGTATACAAGATCTATGGACGAGTTTTGCGAACAGAATGGTGTAAAAGACAATGTCCTTGATCTAACTAATCTATCTGAAACTTGTTCTCAAAGTAATGATACCAAAGGAAACCCTTCAGCGAACACAGAAATTTCGGAAAAGCCTTGTACTGAATCCACGGAGGAGTTGTATAAACGAAATGGTGTAGGAAGTGTTCATCGTTCTGACATTGAAAGTTTTGTACAAATTGATAAAGGGTTTGTAGAAGCGATGTGCACAGTTCGAGAAAGATCTACAAGCGAGTTAACTGATAAAGAAAGCGTCTCCAAAGACGTTACATCTAACCTGGTCGAAGATATTGCGACAGGAAGTCACGCAAGCGGTGGAATGTTGATTAGTGATTTCGACGCCGTCATTGAAATTGTCGATTCGGAACACTGGACTGAAGAAAACTGGAGTGCGAGCGAAGATGTTGTCTCTAGAGCTGAGTTTGTGGATCATATCAACTCGCAGAGTGGAAGGAAAGCACACGTTAGAAAACTGGGGGAAACTGAGCAAAGTTTGAAAAGTGTTGATCGAACTGATAAAATTGAAACACTAAAAATAGAAGAAAAAAACCCGTTTGACTTCATTCATGATTTTATTAATGGCGACAACTCTCAGTCAGGATTCTCTGATAGTGAAAAGTTTCGTGAGAAACATAATCGAAAACACGAATCAAGAAGCGGTGATGTTAAGCGTGACATTTTCTTCGAAAAGCTAAAGGAAAATACAGCCACGAGTACTACTCCAAATGATACCAACAAGTCGTGCTTAAAGGAAAGTTCAGAAAATCGACCTTTAGACAACGAATCTTTGGCGAATACTCCTGCGAAAAGACAGAAAACAAGTTCAGAATATGAGTTGGTTTCTCCCTCTGAAAGTAGTTCCTCAAGTGCAAAATTACAAACGCAAATTGATTTTGAAAACTCTAACACGTCGCCACGCGGTGAAACAGCTTTAGCGACAAATCTACGCCAAGACTCGATAGACGCAGGCAAAAAACAGCTACGGGAAGTGTCCGTTTCTTTATCACCGATACCTGCAACACCCGAGAGGCGTAAACGCTTAGCAGTGATTCCCTGTTTTGAGTTAATGGATGATGAGTATCTTTCTCTGTCTCCTATTCCTCCCTCTCCACCTCACCTTCCTGAGGCTGGTGAAGTTCTGGACCCTGAACTAGAAAATAAGCAGGTAAAACCACATTCAGATTCGTGTTGTTGCTCTACGTGCTGTTGAATTTTTTAAACGTTTGAAAACGACATTTCAGTGTGTTCTGTCAGGGGTTAGGGACCGCAACGTCATCTATGTAATGCTTGAAGGCCGGTTTACACTGTCAAAGTTTCTGTGATCAAAGTGGGAATTTCGGACAGTTAACTCCTAAGTTTTGAAGGATTTGC
>JAODVM010284316.1:0-12167 GCA_025400095.1 Phenganax marumi | reverse complement strand
CGCCCTTTTAAGAGGAAGAAATATAATAAGCCCCCCCTTTGTGAAACTTGCTGTTGTGCTGATGTGTATGTTGTTTTTTTAGAATACTATGAGCATAATTCCTTACATTTTGCAGAAAATCTTGTAAGATTTTATGGCTATCTAAATGAGCCCCCTCCTCTCGAATAGTAGAAGTAGTAGTAGTAGTTTAATAATATCAAAGATAGCAGCCAAAAGAAATGGCTGATTTGCAATTGATTTACAAAATATGTATAAAATACCCAAAAAATTACACTATATGACAATATATAAATTATACCATTAGACAAAATTTAACTATACACTAAGATTTAACTATGCTAAGAGTTCATTGTAACTTTTCTTTAAATAAGCTTCCTCTCTCTAATAAGCCCCCCCCCTCAAAAGGGTCTGAAAAGAATAAGCCTCCGGGGGGCTAAATAGAGAGAATATTGTAAAAGAATTAGCATGAGTGTTTCTTCAACTTTTCTTACTTGATCAAACAAGAACGAAAGTCTCGCTCATTCTCAAAATGTAGGAAGCAATGCGAGGTCACACGATAATGGCCCCTCAAGATCAAGTGCAATATTACTTTCAACTCGCCCACCAATATCAACAGGTACTATTTAGGACCATTTTGAAAGCTAGTGTAACAGCTCATCTGATGACGAGTTAATCTTTGGGTAACAGAGAATATACGTTGTAGTAGAGTATTAGGGACGAATGCAGTTTAGCAGACACCTTACAACGCTGACCATCCAAAAAATATAATATTAGATTGTGAACGCTGAGCCCGCAATCTCACGTTGCCCTAACCTAGTGTCTGCTAAACTGCATTCTAGCCGAGTATTAGCAGAGATTAGAGACTATACAGATATTTGACTGTCCCAAAACCGCGTAAGTCGATTGTCATATTTTCATTGCCGCCATGTTCTTAGCACACACCCCCCGAACACATGATTTTTATGATAGTGCCCGGGGGGTGACGGTCTCTATTTAGGGAACTTGCTAGCTACTAAGGTACATGGCGGAAACAGAAAAGGACTTACGTACGGCAAAATCATGCTTCACGCCTGAGTGGGATATCTGTGTGATATTAGTTTGAACTTGAGTACGAGGCTTACCTTTTGCGCATTTTTGAGTCGACTATTTTGGAAACTAGTGGAATACGTCAGCATGTATCAATTGAAATAGTATCCGTTATGAGCGAAATATCCATTTTTTATTTGTCAAGCAACAACCACATGCCGTTCAGGCGGCTCCTACCCAGACCCAACCGCTTCAAGTCGGCACGCAACAACAGGCGACTATTATTGGAGGTATTGCGCAACCTCAGCAAGGAGCCGTTGTGGTTACCATGGCATCTGTAAGTGACGTCATTTTAGATTTTTGACTACTTAATAACTTAAAAAGTTATCGATAATTTATTGGTAATTGATGCATAATTCCTTTTGACCGAAGTATACTCTTGTAAACATTTTGTCGTTTTTAGGGTCAACCGCAATTAGTTCAAGCTCAGCCGCATGAACAAAGTGAAATTACTTATCAAGTGAGGGCTTTTTCTTGATCTATCAGTTGTAAATCATTCTTCCTTCGCATAAAAGTCGTTTACCTAAACTAAGCTGAGTTTGTCTACATATAAGATTCTTATAATTTTACAAGGCTAAAATAACAATATAAGTATTAGTTTGAGGGTACTCCACGTATATTTAAATATAAATAATAATAATAAATATAATATAATATATAACAATATAATGTATATAAATATAAAAATATATAAATATAATATATATATATAAATAATATAACATAATAAACATATAATATATATATAATATAATATGTAATGTATGATTAGTAATATATATTAATATAATATATAATAATAATAAAAATATCGTTGCAATAATAAATAAACGTGGTGTACCCGCAAACTAATACTTATAGAGTTTTTCTATTCAACAAAATGTAGATTCCGTTTCCGAACTCAATGCAGTACATCAACCGCATGCAACAGATTCAACTTCAACAACAACAACAACAGCAACAAACTCAACAGCAACAGGCTCAGCAACCCGCTCAACAAACACAACAACAACAGCCAACAACGATTCAAATCCAAGCTCTTCCGACATCGCAGGCGCAAGTAGCGCAGGCTCAACAGCAGGCAACGCAGGCTCAGGCTGGTCAAGTGCAGGTGACGTCACAGGATGGGCAACAACAACAACAACAACAACAGCAGGCAGCTAACCCGCAAAATGTAACGCAGGCGTCGGGCGCCACGCAACAGCATCCGGAATACGCTCCCTTTGTAGGACAGGTGAGTCGTACAGTCTGAACGGTGCGTTTTTAGAGCACTCAAATGGCTTTAAAGCCATATTTGGCTTTAAAGCCATTTTGGCTAAAATGGCTTTAAAGCCATGTTCAACTAAAACCTTAATACCTAGAATATTTCGCATATCAAAATCGTGCACTTAAATGGCTTCAAAACCGTCTTGAGCACCTCCAAATAGGCCCCGTTACACTATACTCGATTCACTTGTCACGACATCTTCGTTTCCTGTTAAGGACAAAAAATCGCCAGCAAGCGTTAACTAGACAGACAGACTTTGTATCTTTCTTTGTGTCATTACTATTAAAATCTCCAAAAAGCATGGATAGCTACAAAAATTCACCTGCTCCGATTGGACTCCGGTAAAGTGTAAACGGGGATATAGTGCAACTGTCACTTAGGATAAATGAGGCCAAACTGTGGATCGTTAAGGTAAGTTGCAGATAGTTTAGTAAAGTCAACTTAACTGACTCGTAAATGATGTTATTTTGGTGTAATGTGATAAATGTTATTTGTGTTTCCATTGCTAGCTTTATCAGATTCAAGCGGCGAGTGGCCAAGGTGGGGCACCCCAGGTCTATATCGCCGCCTCCGCCCCCGACCCATCACAGCAGCAGGCGACGCAAGCTGCTCAACCGACACAGCAAGCCCAAGCAACGGATTCAGAACTTTCGCAGCCCGCTGACCAACAACAGCCGCAGTGATGACGTCATGATGTGCTTATACAAGTACGATGTAAAATAAAGGTTAGTGGAATGAGCTATGAATATATCTGGAACGCGAAATCTATTCGAATGCCCCTATTACTTATAGATCAAAACGCTCGTGCCTGTCGGGTGCAAACACGCCTGTTTCTGAATTTCTCGCCCAAAGTAGCATTGCTGTTTTTACTTAGTTCAGTGACCTAAATAGTCCAGCTTTGAATGTTTGGCCGTAGTGTACTGGTTAAGCCGGTTTTCAACGACTTTTTTTAGTTACTGACCTACCGGCGTAATGATTGAAACATCAACGCTTCATCAAAATAGCTTGATTTTTTGTCTCAAAAGCTGTTAATTTGTAGGAGAAATCTCGCGGGCAAGGCAAAACAATATTACAGAGCTTTTTTCTCGCTGAACTTTTTGACGGGAAGATTGACGGTGCTCGCGAAAAAGGACTGGGTAACCTGTAAATATTGAGTATTAAACTTGGTAAAGCAAATGAAAGCATGAAGTATTTTTAAACTGCCATCAACGAAAAGCAGCATAGTTCTTTTAAAAACAAATGTTTCACCATTAGCGAATGCACAAAATATCAACGATATATAGACTAGCGAACTAGCTATAAGCGGAATTACGTAGGAAAAATCGAATTATAATATTTAGTTGCATAATATAACTATGAAAACTTCTGGTTGCCGATATATTTTACCGGATATAATTTGCGTGCGAAAAATGGCATTATACTTGAGTGTATTTACTGCAGTTCGACATAATTGGCTGGAAAAATGCCAACGTGACCGCGACATTCGCCACGCCACCATCCCTCGTCAATTTGTTCGATATTTGTGATGATATCATCTGGGTCGAATGTAAGCTCGTCGTCATCAGCTAGAGAATGAAACGATTAAGAATTACTGCAAAAAGCCACGCAAGAGAAACGAAATTATTCAGCGTTCAAATAATTTTCGTAAATTATCATAAAAAGCATTAATATTTGATTATAATTTATAATTTATGGTATTAATATAATTTACAACTTATGACCTATAATTTAACTTTTTCATAAATTATCATAAATTATCATAACTTCATAAATTATTTCATAAATTATTATTATGACTTTTTCGCTAATTATCAATTTGATAAACCATCATAATTATTCTTAATTTATTATAAATCATCATAATTCCATAAGTTATCATAATTTATCAGTAATAAATTATCCCAACTTACCCGCTTGATAGTCGTACAAAGCAATCGCGGTTAGGCCTGTGCCCTAAAGTGAAGACAAAAATCCGATTATTTCTACGTGAACTCTACACAAACTTTGTCTTTATATATCGATTATCTGACCGTGAGGAAAAGGACTGGAACGAGCAAGAGAATAGAAATCTATTTTACTGTATTTAATCACTTCTTTCTTTTTATCGCCCATTATGAAATTATTCGAAACTTTGTAAATATGTTTGATGGTGCGAAGGATAAGTCCATTGGAAGTTTGGCAACAACATACAATGTACTTCGTGAGAAAACAAGTATTTTCAAACGAAAAATCGATTTGACAACTAGTCCCAGGCCTTTTCCGTGATTTCAGATCACCCGGATTTTGTTCAAGTTATCTTAGAAAAAAACATTACCTGTTGTTGAGCTGCATCGTCGTCAACATTGCCATATACATGATCATCTCCTGGCTCTTCAAAAGTACGTTCTTGTTCTGCACGTTCACGCTCGGCACGCTCTTGTTCAGCACGTTCCAGCTCAGCACGCTCTTGTTCAGCACGTTGTTGCTCCTCGCGTGCTCGAGCTTCTGCTTCTGCTGCCTCGGCTTCGGCCCGCTCTTGGTCTGCTTGCTGTTGTGCTTCCGCTTCGAGAGCCTTTTCCCGTTCAGCTTGCTAAAAAAGAACGGCCAAAACCTAATCTTAGCACGAACCAACTAACCAACCACATATTACAATACTACTCATGCGCGTAAAACGACGATATTACCAGAAATGTCCTTCATTTTTTGTGGCACACGTCACTACTTTACTCCTAGCAAGGAGTTACAATGGACCTTTAACCTTATAGACAAAATTTCAAAAAATTTTGAACTGGGATTTCTTTTATCACAGCCTAAAAGAGCATTGTGAATTTAGTAAGACTGCGACGTTTGGTTGGGATATGTTGTTAAATAAAGAAACTATAGCCGTGCAATGTTGGCAAATTTTGTATATTTTTCTATTACGCTCGGCAAATGAATACCCTTTTTCTCCAACGAAAAATTAATTTCCCGCGCGTAATAGAAAAATATACAAAACTTGCCAACTTTGCACGACTATGTTTTCCTTATTTTACAACATTTCGCAACCAAACTTGGCAGTTACTAAATTCAGGATGCTCTTTTAGGCTATGGTAAAAGACGTCCTAGTTCAAAATTTTTTGAAATTTAGTCTAAAAGGTTAAAGGTCCATTCACTACCCAACGTTTCAACACTCCACTATAGGGTCTTCATCACACATTGTCACTATTCCCCTTACATAAAATGAATATAACTTAGCACGAAGCTGCAATTCGAGCAGAAGTACCTCAGACTGTCTTTTTTCAGCAGCCTCGCGCTCTCTTTTCTCTCTCGCGAGCCGGCGCTCTTTCTCCTCTTCGGCTCGCTTTCTGTCTTCCTGAAACGTCATGTTGTATGCAACGTTAAACACTAGATGAGCTTGAAATATTCCTTAAGATTTTCTTTTGCACTATTTGAAGGAACTTTCGAAATGATACTATAATTTTCTTAAAACACTGTGGCATTCTTGTCTCGATGTTTAATAAATAAACGTAAAACTTAATACAATGGACAACTCCCTTAAAACGTGTCTTGTTAACATGTTGGAAATGAAAACAATACAAAATACAGTACCTCTTCACCTGCTTTTGCCATGCTTTCGAAGCGAGCCTTGAGATTTCCTGCCGCTCCTGTTAAAACAAAGGGAAAGGATATGAATTCACGATTTACTACCCATCGCTTATTTGAAGGCCGACATTTTACATTTTGGGGTTTTTTTTCCAATTTTTCGTCACCATTTTGAAGTTTGCACTTTAATTACGCAAAACTAACGTTCTTTGTATAAATCGCGACGGCTTAAAATTTCTTGTGTTAGAGCTGCTAACTGTTATCGCGATTTTAGTAAGCACGTACACTTACGTAAAAGTTTAAATTGTAATAAAATCCTATTACAGACAACCACGAAATGGATTGTTCAGGATTTACTTTCTCAAACTCATCAATAATTCACAAGCAAATTGGCCAATCAGAGCTTCTAAATTGAACCACGTGAATAAACGAGAAATGCCAGCAAAGTACTGAGCAGAGTACTAGATATATTTTTTCCAGTCTTGTATTACAGCTAATAGATTTTGACAAGTCATTCAAAGGCCTCAAAATCGGACTTGACCGGGTTTTCAAGTACTCGGACTTTGTACCAGTACTCCGCTTCGCCTCGGACTGGAACAAATCCTCGTACTTGAAAACGCGATCCAGTCCTCTTTTTCAGTCTTTAACTATAACGTAAAGGATTAGGATTCACAATGTATAGAGAAAATTAAAATATGAGGGTCACCTGTGCCACCGCCTGGTTTCGCTGTCTTGTAGGTCGACTTCACTTCGGTCATGTCATCAAAAGTGCCCGCGTTCTAACCACGTAAAGTAGAACTAGTTAGGATAATTTTACTGTTTGCAAGCTACTATCATGCGTGCGATTTTTTTAAAGTATGTTTACGTTTCAAAACATTTACGGCTGGCAAGTAAAACATGCATGTTCTGAATAAAGTCAGTTACGTTTCGGCGAATATCAAAGAGTCGCGCGAACTGACTTCAGTTAAGGCGGTTTTCCACTACGCGAATTTGTTCGAGCGAAAAATAAATCTAGCGACATGATTGGCTTGCTTTCGACTTTTTCGCGGAGAATTGTTTTACTAGCCAATCACGTTTGCTAGATTTGTTTTTCGCTCGAAAAATTCCGCCTAGTGGAAAACGGGCCTTAACCCGGGTTCGACCCGGGTTAGTAAATGGGGCTACTATCCACCGTTTGAACAACCGGCCCCTGTTAGAACTCGAAATATCAACCTTAATAAGTTGTTGACCGTGACGGTTGTCGTCCTGTTTCAGTGGACCTGAATGAAAGCTTTCGATGTGATCACGAGCAAGGGCGAACATCCAAGAAGCAAAAGGGGGATTTAACCCCGGGCCTAATTGTCAACGGCCCAGAACGAATAAGATACGGTTTCTCTTTCTTAACAAAAGGCCAATCTGTTTAACATAACCATAATTTTGAAGAAGAATAACTTTTCGGCCTTCTTAATACACTCACAATATCATAGCTGGCTCTGTGGAGCGTAGATATATATGTGCATCTATGGATAAAATCTGTACTCACTGTTAGTACTTAACTCGCTGGGCCAGTTGTTCGAACATTGAATAGCGCTATCCACTGGATAGTCAAGTTTTCAGCGTTCATAAAATCGAAAAAAAAATCCTGAAACTTCCACTTTGGTCAACGATAGAAAGGCGACAGACTCTAATCTATTGATATCAGTCGTAATTTTGTCTTACAACGATCAAAGAAGAATTTTACGAAGGTCACAAAAAATTACGATCCATTGGATAGCACTATCCACCTATCGAGCAACCGCCACCTGTTGTTCAGCGGCCGGTTGTTCGAAAGGTGGATAGCGCTATCCACTGGATAGCGATTCTTGTAACCTTCGTAAAATTTCCCGTTGATCGTTATAACGTTATATTACGACTGGTATCGATAGATTAAAGTCTCCCAATATTTATATCGCTGACCAGAATGGAAGTTTCGACATGTTTTCTCCAATTTTATGAACTGGGGCCGGTTGTTCGAAAGGTGGAAAGCACTATCCATTGGATAGTGAATTTTTCAACGTTCATAAAATAGCACAAAACATGTTGAAACTTCCATTTTGGTCAACGATATGAATAATAGAGACTTTGATCGATCGATGCCACTTGCAATACTATGTTATAACGATCAATGGACAATGTTACGAAGGTTACAAGAAATCACTATTCAGTGGATGGCGCTATCCACCTTTCGATCAACCAGTCCCAGAGGTCTACGGCGAGAGCAAAATTTTACTCATGATATTAAATCTAATATCGGCTTCGCACTGTTCATTAATTCATTGTCGTAACAACAGCTTGCGAATCTTTCACAACAACATCAACGAAAAGGACAACGGCAGCAGCAACAATAACAGCAAAAATAGGGGCAACAGCAAAAACACAGCACAACAAACAACAACAAAAACAATAACAGCAACAAAAGCAACAAAAAGCGACAGTGAAAGACAACGACAATAACAGCAAAAACAACAACTGAGAACAACGGCAACTACAATAATTAGATGAACAACAGCAAAGAATCAGTAGCAAAAACCACGACAACCGACGAAAACAGCAGTAGCTAACAACAACAACAACAACAACAACAACAACAACAACAACAACAACAACAACAACAACAACAACAACAGAAGCAGCAACAAAAACAGTAAAACAACACCAGAAACAACGACAAAAAAACGACAGCAACAGCAGCAGCGATAAAGACACCGAACAACACCAAAAACAAGCGGCAGCAGCAGCAACAACAACAACAACGACGACGACGACGACCGCAGCAACAGCAGCAGTGATGGCTTCACCACATTCTGAAAAACAGTCTCTCATACAAAGCTCTTTAATCTTTCTTTGGATCATCAGTACGTCTCCCTCTTGTGGAAACATGCTAACGTTTAACCATTTCCCAAGGAACCCCAAGTGAGTGAGACCAATATCGATAACTAACATTATAATGAGGCTGTTCGAAAGAATTGCTTTAAGTAAGAGTTTCTTCGGTGATCAAACGGGATCTATTTCCCTATAAAGAAGGTACAAACGCGACTGATGCTCTCATTATGTTTCAGCATAATTGGTATATGGGGTTAGAAGTAGGAGCTGATCATGTCCGAGTAATATCTTTTGACTTCAAAAAGCTTTTGATTCTGTTCCACATGACATTCTCTGTGAGAAACTAAAAGCAGTCAATATCAGTTCATATGTCATCAACTGGATCATAAGTTTTTTGTCTAATAGAAGGCAAAGAGTTGTAATCAATGGAATCGAAACAAGGTTCGTGGACATCAATAAAGGCGTCCCGCCAGGAACTGTTCTTGGCCCTGTTTTATTCTCATTAATGCTTTATGATATGACAGGGACACGCGTAATAATCCTGTAGTTAAATTTGCAGACGATATGACAATTGGTGCTCCAGTTAACTCAAGCAGTGATTCTGCAGCTGCTGAGGAAAGAAGCATTGAAGATTGGTCAAGAATAAACCGAATGTCTTTAAATCTATCAAAAACGTGGGAAATAGTCGTAAGAGGCAGAACTGCAAAGCCACCTCCTCCCCCGATTGCAGGTTTAGAACGAAAAATGTGGTTGAGATTACTTGGGCTTTTTTTTTAAGATGAACCAGCTTATTGGGACATATATGTGGACAACTTATTATGTACATTCTAAGAACATGTCGATATTAAGGTATTCGATGGAGGAACTAACGAAATTGTTTGATTCCCTGATTATGTCACTCTTTTTATATGGAACTGAAGTATGAGGTTCTGTTTTATTAATGAAATATCTGGATAGAATTGATAAATTTTTAAACGAGCTCACCGATTTGGATACACCACCAAAATGATCAAATTATCTAATGCAATTGAGGAAAGAGACAAATGTTTATTTGATAAGATAAGGAAGAATCCAAAACATATTTTGTACGAGTTACTCCCAGGTAAAAAGCAGCGAGCGCTACGACAACGGGAACATGAATTTATATTACCAAAAATACGAACGGAAACCCTTTAAACGATCGTTCCTCAACCTGCCATGGGGAAGTATCATCATCCAAAATACTATATAACAATATATTTTATAGACGGCATTAGTGTAGTATAAAGTGAGTTTGGTTTGGTCAGCGTCGTACCCAGACTCTTTCATAAGACATTGCAGAAAACGACAGAACACTAATCAGTAAAGTTATAGAGATCAGTGGCGAAAATAAGCGAGGCCGCGGGGAAGAAAGCTACACTGTTTCCTCGCGTGAGGCTGTAAGTTTGGTAAGTTTCCGCAATTAAGAGGAGTCTAAATAGAGTCGATGTAGATGGTAATTTCACTCAGTACGGCCATGATTAGTGCCGAGTAGAAAATAGTTCAAAATTATGGAGGCTCTACATCGTCGGAAATGGCGTTTCTAAAAATCATCTACCTTTTCATTGCGGAAGATTTATTGAATTCTGAGAAAATATCCTTGATCGTTGAATTCCTTAAAAATCCTTAAAAGCTTCAATTCCTAAAAAAAATCTTCAAAACCTTCCAAAATTCCTGTTTCTAAGGAAAGCATAGTGAAAGCCTCGGTGAAAGCACTGCTAAACAATGTGGCTCAGACGAGATTTGAACCACATTTCTCAGAATGTCGTTAAGCCGTGTTAAAAATAAATTCGGTGAAGTTTCTCTGATGATGATTTTGAAATAAAGTACTATGTAACTGTCAGTTGCAAACTTGCTGCCTACAGTAAGTATAGGCACAACAAGATCATTCAGATATGTTCCTCACAGATTTTATCTCTCTATACTTAAGTTACTGTAATAACTCTGAATAGCATTGTTATGTAATAAACAATAATAAAATAATCTTTTCTCTCAGACATATAGAAACCGACACATAGACAACATAATTATGTCAAGCAGAGATGAAATCAATTGTCTAAATTTACCCCTTGAATAAAGAAATAATAATCAACAGGCGTGACAGGCCAGAGGTCAAGAAACAAAAAATAACAACACTTTCAATTCAGACAGTTGCAAAATAGAATTAAATTGTTTTTCTATTTGTTCTTCATTTAAAACGACAATAAGTTTACCGTCACACCAGAGGCTGTCAGGTAATAACATGTGTTTTACATCCATATTTAAGGCAGCTGCACAGACTAAGCAATCTCGCTCAGGCTGCCAGTTTGTGTCGACATTTGTGTTTACCCTCTATGGTGTTTACAACTCCTATTGAGGCACACACAAATAGGGAAATCAGACGTTTTGTGACTCTATTCTGTTTCTTAAGGATGCAATCCTTCCCTACTTCGATACGTGTATCGGCACGTATCACACCGTTGATTATTGCGCATTTATTATACTTTGGAAATAGGGTGACAGCCATAAAGTTAAATCGAATTCAACTTTTTATTGCGAACGCGTACAGTAGCAAAAATAAACCAATCAGAATACCCGAAATTTCGCAACGTCTGCAATTTTTTCTGCAAAAGTTTGCAAGATAGCGAGCGCATGCATTCTGGCATTCTTTAAGTCTGTTTTCCACTACGCGGAATTTTCCGTGCGGAATAGAAATCTGGCAACGTGATTGGTTCCAAATATATTTCTAGCCAATCAGCTTGGTAGATTTATTTTCCGCACGGAGAATTCCGCCTAGTGGAAAACCGGCCTTACCGTAAAGGCAAACCTAGGCTCTTTAGATAACTTTCTCACCTACATTCGTTTTTTTCGAGACTATTTATCATATCTTCGTTTCAAAAGCACTGTTTTTTTCCAACTACTCAACTACTTTGAGAGCTTGAGATTGGACCTTAGAGATTGTTTAAAAGAAGCGAAAGCAGGTCATATGTAATCTTGAACATAGAATTATGATGCTTTTACTTTTCATTCTCCCCAGTAAGCAAGGTGCTAACAATTTTCAGGGATGATTATTTGTGCAAATTGGTGCTAAAGTTTTTTATTAAAGTTTTTTGTGCTCTTTTTCAAACTTATAAGAACGCCAGTAGTTAAAGTGCTACTCTGCTGTCACTATTATCACTCATTCGTTGAATTGTGGTTGGAACGAAAGTTCAAAAAATGTGTTTCTTTGAAATTTTTTCGTCCGTTTATTAATGAAATAATTGACTAAGAAATTTCAGAAGAAATGCATGTTTAATCAGTGACTTCATGTGATAAAACACGCTTAAAATTTCAACTTAAGGCCAGTTCACACGGGCGATTTTCGATGCGATTTTTCTCCTCTTAGAGTATGTGATCGAGTAAGCTGACTTGCGAG
>JAODVM010284205.1:0-12167 GCA_025400095.1 Phenganax marumi | reverse complement strand
CTGGTGCCTATTTACTACTTGGTGTAATGTTAGGCTGTCTGTTAGGTATCTAACACCTATCATTACCACATATATGCGTCAATTATGTTTCGATTCGGTATGTTAATAAGCGTATAATTACATGCGTATCGGGTGTATATTGTTAGGTTATGTTTTGTAGCCAGAGTTACGTTGTCTTTCCATGACGTCATGAACACGTTGAACATGTGAAACCAAAGAATCTATTCTGCGGCAAGTTATATTAAGTGGCCGTCTCTTGCGCGTAACATATCGAAACATGTCGAAATCATTCTCTTAGTGCAATGAGTAGGGAAGAGGGACGTGAAGTTTGCTACTGCGAGGAACTTGCTGAGAAATTAGTTGCTTCTGGGAAGGATAACGAAAAATTGGTGAAAATAAATCAAGATTTAAAACAAGAAAATAAAAGATTGCAGACTGAGTTGCAAAATAAGCGTTCGACTGGCACCAGATCACGATCGGGAACGACTGGGGATGAAGCTGGATATAAAGGGAAATTTGAAGCTCTAGTAGAAATAAACCGCGGCTGGAAGAAAGATTATGAGTTGCTTGGACGACTTGAAATGCTCAACGATAAAAAAGACTATTTGAAGCCAAGGGTAAGATATCAAAAACATACACGTATAGAAGAGCTTGAAAAGCGACAGAAACTCCTCGAGAGCGAAGTAGAAAGACTGGCGGCTATTCTGTGTGCTAAAAGAGATAGCGATGGCAGACAAAGTCTCTCAGAACGGCAATGTGAAATTGTGAAATCTCAAATGTTAGTTTGCAATGAAGATTTTGAAAGAGAGAGAGGGGAGGGTGAGAGAGAAAAAGAGATCTGTAATTTCAAAGTTGAAGATATTGAAGAACTTCTGAGATCTCACACTGCTCTTTGTACTCCGTACACTTGCTTCAAGCTATAGAGCTCGTATAATTGCATGTGCCAAATTTGGAGAAATCATGACACTGCACTGAAACTGGTTTCATCAGCAACTTTAGTTTCATCACATAAACAGAAAGTGCTTGGTAAACTTTTTATTATGGAGTTGTGGGAGTAGTATCTTGTGTGGATTTTATACGACCATAAATAGATAGGAGACTCTTTATAAGATTAACCTTCCATATAACATTTATCGTTTACCGATTTTTCACGCACCTTGAGAAAATACTCATCATGATAATTTTAGTATAGGATTTTTAGAGTAAAATAGTATAATAGTATGTATACATTGATTCTGAGAAGCCCCTGTGGTCGATGATCAACAAATTTCATTCATCATCATCAAGAGTATAGCAACAGCCTTAGTTCAGGAATAGGTCAAACGTCGCTCTTCTTACTCGCCAAACCTAATGCAAATGATGTGAAGTCTGCAGCGGCTTATGAAACGAACTGTTTCACCTATTCACCTATTCACCCTGTTTCACCTATAGGCCTTATATTTCTTTGTTGTGTCTAAGTATTCATGCATGCAAGTGTAATCTTGAAGTTCGTAGATTGTCTCAAAAAAAAATGCAGCTCAGGTTATGCATGATTTCAAATTACATAAAAATCACATGGTAGAATTTAAAAAGCATCAAAGTTGTTTTCGCTGGAAATTTTTTGAAAATACGATCTTAAATAACTTAAATTTCTGTGGCAAAGATTTTGTCACGGTTGGCCGTCACTCATGGCGATGTAAACAACGAGTTAATCAAGGAGAGACAACATTTGAAAACATGGAAAGAGAATTGCCTAATCTCAATGATGCTCCAAATGTACCTATCGCGCAACGCACTGTTATAAAGTGTTGCTGTGGCAAGATTTGCAAAGGGACCCGAGGTTTGAAAATGCACCAGCGCAGCTGTCGGGTCATCCATGGTCTAAATAATGAGCTATGTGCTGATCTTGAAGAGCAAGTTGTGGATAGTCAGGCAGATATTATCTCAGAAGACTAACAATCTGATACGGAATCTAATGGCCTGTGTAATTTTGATGCAACTCCAGAGTTTAAGAAAGGTATAAATCTTCCAAAGAAGTATGAGGAATGGGTAGCAGCCAATCAGTATATCAAATTTGTGATCCCTTTTGATGGACCAATCATATCACAAGATTTAAATGCAAGTATACGGCATTTAAAAATACTATATATAGCTGTTTTATTGAACATTTTGGGAATGTAGAAACGACATCTGATCAAAACCTCGAAACAAAGTATAAAGATCATACTGTGAAGGATTTAAAGGAGGCTTTAAGCAGTCTAAAGTCAACCCATTCCAACTCAACCGAAATTAAATATGTATCTCGTATTCTGCGTACTAAACTCCGTAACGATAACACCACTCAGGCAGGCTCAGATACCAACATATCATTCAACCATGACAAATCTATCGAAAGAAATTTATGGGGATATGTAAAAACGTCCTTAGAAAGAAAGATGCTTTATTTCCATCCATCAACATGATAGAATGTGTAAAGTACTTCACCAAAACGTTGGCAGCAATTCATCCAAATAAACTATTCAACATTCCAAGCTGGATTCCTAGATTATCTGACCCCAAAACACAATTTGACTAAGATCCACCCTACTTATCAAAAAGTTACTACTGTTATCCGAAAAATGAAAGCATCTGGCTCTCCCTGCCCTCTTGATCAAATTTCAATAATATGTTTTAAATGATGTCCTTATCTAAGAACATATTTAACTGAATTAACATGCACTGTCTAGCTTTCAGGATCTGTTCCGAGTGAATGGAAGAAAGCATGTCTTATACTCATTTACAACAAAGGTGATACAAGTATTCCCTCAAATTTCCACCCAATAACACTCAAATCCATACTGCTCAAAGTTTTTACATCCTGTCTCTGCAATACCATGTACTCCTTTCTCACCTCTAATAAATTCATAGAACATGCTATACAAAAAGGCTTTACACCTAACCTTTCTGGTACTCTTGAACACAGCACAAATGGCCTACATTATAAACCAAGGTCGGATCAAGCAATGTTCTCTCGTCATCACTCTACTTGACCTCAAAAATGCATTTGGTGAAGTTCATCACAACTTAATTCAGGCAGTCCTTGGTTATCACCACATACTTAATCACATCAACAATATGATAAAAAGTCTATACACTGATTTTAAGACTTCATTTATCACTTCTGAGTTCCGTACGCCTTTCATACATGTTGGCCGCGGTGTATTACAAGGAGACTCTCTCAGTCTTTTATTGTTTAACATGGGCTTCAACACCTACATCCAACATATCAGAGATGAAAAATATCGTCAGTTTGGTTTCTCTGCCAGGAATCCAAAAATCAACATCTCCTGAATCGATTCTCCATCTGGTGCCAATGGTCTGATATGTTTATTCAAGTTGAGAAATGTAGCACTTATGGTATCAAGAAAGCCTGTACTAAATCTATCCAATATCTGCCTAAGCTATTAACTAATAATAATAATATCGTAACAACCAAAATCGGAGAATCTTTTGAATATTTGGGACGTTTTTTTGACTTTCACATGTCCAATCAAGTACACAAATCTAAGCTGCTCTCTTTTGTGAAGGATTTGATGTCTGATATAGACCTTAAACCTCTGCATCCGAAAAACAAGCTTCTTCTCTACAGTCGCTATGCTTTATCTAAACTGTCCTGGCATTTCACCATCACTGCAATTCCTAAAACTTGGATAATTGAAAATATTGATCCCCTAGTGAATAATTACATTCAGAAGTGGTTAGAGGTACCAATCAGCGGAACACCAAGCAATGTTTATCTTACCCATAACAAGTTTGGTCTAAACATACCACCTGCACCCATTAAATTTATACAATGTCAAACAGTTCTATGCAATGCCTTAGAAACATCTCCAAATGACTCTATAAATAAACTCTGGAAGTCAACTAACACTCATTCTAGCATTCAATACGACAATTACAATTAGTAGTGTGAAATTAAGGGTTCTGGGACAAAACGAAAACCACCCCCCCCCCAATTTTTTGAAAAATTTTAACAAAATTAGTATAAACTACTATTACACAAAGTTCAAAAATTGAGGGGGTGGTCTTTAGAAATTTTGTCGGCGTCTCTTTGATCTTTGCCACCTAATTTGCATATTCAAGATGGCGTCGAATTCGCTCCAAGGATAAATTATTATAAACTACTATTACAACGCGCTCCAAGGACAAATTAGTATAAGCTACTATTACACAAAGTTTAAAAAAAAAGGGAGGAAGGGTTCTGGGACAAAACCAAAACCACCCCCCCAATTTTTGAAAAAAAAATTGTATAAGCTACTATTACAACGCACTCCAAGGACAAATTAGTATAAGCTACTATTACAACGCGCTCCAAGGACAAATTAGTATAAACTACTATTACAACGCGCTCCAAGGACAAATTAGTATAAGCTACTATTAAAAGACCAAGACGTCAAAAACTTTTAATTTTGAAATCCGTGCAAAAAAAAACTGTGGGAAATTTCCCACAGTTTAATAAACTACTATAATTTACTATTATGGTTTAGATGACAACTGAATTAATTATGATCCTAGCAACAACTTAATTGTTTACATTCCTCTGTCCGATAGCAACTAGCACATTCCTGAGTTGAGAAAACTTTTGAAAACTTTTTTGAAAAAATGCTTATCACTAACAGACAGAGGAATGTGTCAACAAACGGTTGTCAAGTATCATATTGCTATACCATCTTCGTTTTGTTTATGAAACTCAACACTATAAGCATTTCCACGAATACACAATTTAACATTTTGATCAAAGGCTTGTTTGATTTTTTCTGGGTTTATATTAAAAAATTTACTGGCTTCATCTAAGCTTGAGAAGGACTCTATCCATCCAGAAGCATTATGAATTAATTTTACTGGTGAGTTCATTTATTTATTATAAGAAAGTAATTGCTTTTCCTAGTATCCAACCTCCAACAAGTCCAAGCGCTCCAGAAGCAATGTGTTGGTATTCTTGCATTTCACTAGAAAGTTTATAATAATCATTTAATACGGGTTCTCGCTCCCAATCTAAGTTAAGTTGTTGAATCTGTGTTAACACGTTATTGGTTGGGTTGATGTCTGCGTTGGCGTCTGACAATTTTTGTCTATATTTTTCAATTTCATCCTTTAGCAATCTCCCCCTCATTCCATTTTTCCTTTTCAAGAGCTAATTTTTCCAAAGCTAAGTTATGCCGCTTCATTTCTGCTTCATAATCAGAATGAATGAGTTTACTAAATAAAAATCCAGCTCCTGCAAAAGCAAATGCATTAAATAGTCCTCCTGCTACTGTCAACACCATTTATTTAATAACCTTGGAAATGTACTTGTTTTCCTCAAGATATTTAACAATGATTGATCCAATCATAACAGCTCCAGCTAGTTTTAGAGTTCCAATCATCGATTGAGGTGTTCCCAAACCAATGCTTTTTTACTGACCATACTTACTCCTACAGCTGATATGGTTAATATAGCTGAATTATAAATTTGATTCATATACTTATTAGTGCAAAGTTTCACAGAAACTTTGCAGTATTGTGAAGAGTGGCGAAAATTCACATCAGTCAGTCATACAGTCAGTCATACATATGAGACGATTTCTTCGACATCCAGAGAAACTCACCAACTATGTGGATCACAACGATTTAAAAAGAGTTCAATCCGCGATCCCAAGAAAAGAAAAAATTGTTACGATTGCTTTTGAAGGATTCAACAAGCCCTTAAAACGTTTAGAAAAATATATTAATCAATCTGATGACGACTGGAAACAATTTACAAAAAAGAAGTCTGATGGACTGACTGAATTAGGACAAAAACGTTTTCAACACGCTGCAGAAAGTTCTGTTTACTTGGTTCTTGGGGCTCAAGCCAATACGAGATGGTCTATTGTCAATGCAGGAGCAAAAAGTTCCCAAACCAAAGACGTGTTTCATAAATTAGTCAACACTACTATCATACAAGACGATCCTACAGTTACCATTTCTAATATGAGAACTGCTATCAAAGACACTAATATTGCTCTTAATATGGTGGTAAGTCCAGGCATTATTTTCATCCCTTCGAGTATGATCATCTTAGATAAACCTATTCCAGGATTTAATAATATTTTAACCATTGCCACAGCAAACAGTTTGGTGAAAACAAAAGTTTAAATTATACAAAACCACCTGAAGCTAAAATCGAACCAAACATTGAAAAACCAAAAATTAAATTAGAACCTACACCTGAAAATGAAAAACCAAAAACTAAAATTAAAAAAGCTAAAATTAAACCAAATTATAATTATAAACGCGAAGCGGGTGCAAAGCACCTTAGCGCAGAGCGGGCGCAAGGTGCCTTAGAAGTTGCAGTATAATGTTGATAGCAGGGCTAATTATAGCAAAATATTTGTTATAATAAATGGCAATGTATTTTGGTTATGAAGAACCTAATAACAAAGTCAATAACGAAGTGAGTGAAGCGAATAAAAACATCGAGTCTAACAAAATAATGAGCGAAGCGAACAAATCTTTAATATTATCAAATCGAGCGGACATCGTATCGAATTAAGCTGGGGTTGCCTCCAATAATTCACTTATTTCATCCAATCAAAACGACATTTTGTCCAATATAACCAACATTGCAACCAATAACTCCTGTATAACTACAAATCGGAGTCTCACTGTAACAAATTTAGGAGAAATAAAAACAATATAAACAAGACTAAACCACATAAAGCAACCTTATTTATATAGTTTTTACTATCGATCCCTAGATAGTATGTCATGGATTAGACCAACAGCTCATCATAAAGGATTTCCACCTAATAATTCCACCGTTTGTCTACCTTACTTCAACGACGATACAAAAATTACGTTGCTCCAACATTCATTTGACAACGATGATGTTATTTCGAGTCTTACTATTAGATACTCCGTTTATTGTCTCATGTTGAATGGGTCAAAAGAACAAAAGGACATCGTCAATCTTGATATGACCCCCGTAAGAGTAGGATCGTTTAATGGTTATCAATTATTTACCCCCAACGTTCAATTTTATCTAAAAGATATGACGACTAATGTCGATCATGTTGTTATGTTTTTAATTCAGTTTCTTATGACCTCGTGTGAAACTTATGGTAATGAATCTATCTTGGACGTTCTTGTCGAAACTAGCAAAGCTGATTGAATAAAAAGCGTGTAGCGGGCGCAGGGCGCCTTTTGATTTGCATAACAATGAACGTAGTGAGCTTTACATTTTACTTGAAATTCTACTGTAATTCTACTGGTAAGTTATCTGGTAAGTTATCTGTTAAGTAGACTCAAGTAGATTTTAAATAAACTTTGAGTAAAACACGATAGCCGCGAAGCGTTGTAAGTTATCTGGTGAGTTATCTGTAATTTACTTAGAATTTGTTTAAAATTTGTTTAAATCTACTTATAAACAAATGGTGAACAAACCTATTAATCCCCCAGTAGAAGATAAACAAAATAACCCCATTATTACTACACAAAAACCTGTAGAAAAAATTAAAGATCCGCGAAGAGTAGAAGCTGGAAAACGACTTGCAGCTATTTCTAAACAAGCTAAAGAAGCAAAAAAGAAAAGACTTCAAGAAAACAAACAAAGTGAGTTAAGTGAAACGAGCGAAGCGGGTTGGGGATATACGCCCATTGTAGTAGTGTCTATACTTAGTCTTGGTGTAGCTTGTTACTTTATAAAGCCACTATTGAACAACAAACTAACAAATACTTCACTAATAAAATCCACAGTTGAAGACGAGCAAAGCGAGTACAAACCAGAACCAGAACCAAAACCAGAAGTCGTTAAACCAGAAATAAAATTAGACTCCTTTGATTGATTAATTAAGAAAAAAAATAGTTGAAATATACTTTAAATATATTTCAACTCTACGTCTAATATTTAAATTATCTTCCAAGTGCCCATCCTCCAGCGATGCCTAAAATACCCGTGACGATGCGTTGGTATTCTTGCATTTCTTCCAAAGGTTTGTAGTAGTCTTCTAATCGTGGTTCTGGGGTCCATTGTAATTGAAGTTTTTTGATCTTTCCTAAATAGTCTAATGATTTGTTTGTTGTGTTGATATCTTTATTTGCATCGGACAACTCCTGGTGGTATCTTGTTTTTTCTTTCAACTTCTTTCTCATACCAAGTTTCTTTGTCTGCTGCTAGTTTTTCCATAGCCAAGTTGTGACGTTTCATTTCTTCTTCATATCCATTATAGTTCATTTTACTAAATAAGAATCCTGCACCTGCAAAAGCGAATGCATTGAAAAGTCCTCCTACTATCATGGAAGCCATTTATTTAAAAAGAAAAATCTTTGATTTTTCACTTGTCAATTTTTTCTGGGATGATCTTTTTATCTTCGAGGTACTTCACCAGGATAGATCCCAATATCACAGCTACAGCAAGTTTTAAGGTGCCTTGCATCGATTGTGGCGTTCCAAGAGATTCTCCAAAAGCTTTCTTACTCAACATTGATACACGCACGACGGACAGCGTTAATACTCCAGCACTATAAATTTGATTGATATATTCTTTCTTTTCTGTTTGTTCGTTGTTTGTTACAGGCATGTTTTTCTTTATTATATCCAAAAAAAAAAATTCACACTTATTTCAACGCTTCGTGATCTCTGATCGCTCACTCCGCTCTGCATTAACACTTAAAGTTTTGTCTGACTTCATCCATCAATCTTTGGATCTCGGAGACCCCCCACATGAGGCGTTTGTTTTCGGATTCGCTTTGCTCATTTTCATCATAGATTAGTTCGTCAACCCTGTAGTAGTCTCCATCAATATATAATTTTTTGTTGTTGTCGTAAGTGTATTTAATTGTTTTGTATTCTCATCAAAAAATTCACCTGCCTTTTTTAAACTTGAAAAGTTTTCTTCCCAACCAGACTTCACATGGATTATTTTCACTGGAAATGGTATCTTACAAGTTTGTTTCGGTTTTTTAATACCAAGCGCATCAGAGAGTTGTGTCTTGTTCATGTGGAACCATCCTTCAATATTTAATTCTTTAGCTAATAGTTTGAGTTGTTTTAAATTCAACATGAATGACATTTTATTAAGGGTGTTTTGCACCTGCTTCGCGTTATTGTTTTGGTTTGAATTCATTGTCTCTTTATTTATATATGCTGAATTACATTATTCCCTTGCATAGCGCTTCATTCACTCTGCTCATTTTGTAATGCCCATAAGACAATGTATCTATTGCATTAGGTAGTATATATCGTTTATCATCATCAGAACTTAACGCTATTTTGTCGACAGTTTCTGAGTATAGTTTATGTTTTCTATTTCGTATAACATTCATTGGTCTTATCACTTGTTCACCTGTAAACAGGCAATTCTTGTAGTCTATGAATGTCAAGGTTTTGTCTGCTACTGATTTCTTTAATCCTTTACACTTCTTCACTTCTTTATTGTCCTCCTTTTTGTAACTATACAATTTTGCTCGTAGTCCAACAAATTCTACAATGTGGGTACCTCCACATTCATCTTTAAACACCCCTGGTTTCTTCTTATTAAGTCCTTTTGTAATGTATGGATTGCCGATGATTATTTCAGATGTGTCAAATAGTCTTTCTAGATCTGGTGATATGCCTTTGAAAAAGTCTTCTGTTTGTATTTCATAACATAATGAATCCGTATCTGTGAACAACAACTTTGCTTTGTCTTTATACTTTGGTTTGATATAATTGTAATGGAAATCATACATTAGACTTTTCGAGATATCCAGGATCGACATCCCAAGGTATATAGGTTTGTTGAGAACTATTTTTATCTTATACAAATGGACTGCTACCAAGTTGTTTGTGAAGATCATCGTTGATTTGAAATTGGTCTTCTTGATTCTATTTTCTATTTGTTTAGCTGAATTAACAAGTTCTACATCCGATCTATTTCGTAAGTTTTCCATGGTCTTTCCAAATACTGAATTATTCATTAACTTGAAGAAGTCTTTTTCAAATTTATTCTTGGACTTTGTTCTCAGATCTGTATTCAGTTGTATATAGGACTTCAACCATGTGGACTCTTCGAATTTTATTCCTCTATGGATTTTCCTTAATACCAAACCTCTTTTCAAATATTGCTTTAGTATTTCGTGGTGGACTACATATTTATTTTTAGATCTTAATGTTGGAATAAGCCTCTTAATATCATGCCCTTCCTCAATTGAAATTTTCTCTGGAACTAATGGGTAGTCATTATGAAGATCATGTAAATGTTTTGGATATTTTAAATCTACTTCTAATGTACACGCGTTGTCAGACCAGTCTTTGAGTTCTTCCTTTGTCATCCATTCAAGTCCATGAGTTGGTAGTCTTTGCATCATTTACCAACTGTATAAATTGTTTGCATCCAAGTAGGGAATGTATGTAGTTGGTTTCTTTGGATCGTAATCAGATAAGTACTTATTATTTGCAACCCCATGTCATTTTGTAATCATAGATACTCCTTCATGAACTCCTTCTTCTATCATAAGGTACATATCTTGTTGATGTAATTGTTCTAGCTCCACATTGGTAAATTTCAACGTGGCATCCCAGGCGAGTCCTGGTGAAGTATAATACCACGCTGGATCTAAGTTGTAATTCCCCCTACAAACTTTTCGGAATTGTTCAAATACATCTGAGAGTAGTAGTACGTCTGTTTTTTGGTAGAGATCGTGGTAATCTTTCATTGTTTTCATATCAAATGTCCTCCAAACTTTTTGGGCCTGGGGGTAGTCTTCGTTGGTGATGGGATCATCATTCAACTAGGAATAGAACGCTTTCTTAGGAGGCAACTGAGGGTCTGATAATTTCTCAAAGCAATCTATATAATCATAAGGACAAACTCCTTTTCTAGATAACAATTCCACATGGTTCGGGAAAGGTTGTTTCAGGTTATTGAAGTCTGTGGGTTGTAAGTTCCCTGCAAGACTACTTAAACTGGAGGACATAAACTTAAAACTATCAATAAATCTTAGAGATAGTTTGATTGTATACGTCTTTCCATTGGTCTTACTCCTAAAACTACCCATGACAAGCTCCTTGGTGAAACATATATTTTTCTTTGTTTTTTGGAATAGCATTTATTTCACCAGGTGTTTGCGCAAGAGCTTCGATGAACAAATGAGAATCGTAACCTTCTAAATTGTGGAATATCACTGGAATGAACTTGGGGGTCTTCATTTTCAGATTACATTTACTATGAGCTGCTCCTCTGTATCTTCCTGTATAGTGACAATGGTCTCTAAATTTCGCGTTGGATTCGCTCATTTCACTGAATTCTCCTTTACACACATAACAATGAGTAGCATCTTTGAATTCTTGCTTGTCCTTTTTAGTCATTATTAATTGCTCTGGAAATTTAAACCTATTATAAATTTTGTGGACTTCTCCCTCCAATCTTTCGACAAACACCTTTGTGACATCTTCCTCTCGATCCTTCTTTGTGTAGTGGACTAATTTTGGTTTATACACAGAATCATTGAAACATTTTATGTAATAACAGAAACCACTGGGAGTATGTTTTTGGTACTGGTGTGTATTTTGTCCTAAGTTTTCAAAATCTGCGTAAATCACAAACGGTACTTGTGTCGTTTTATTGTAGTTTACAAACTTAACAGTAGAACCTTCTTCTGGGTAAACTGTTTTATTTGGCTCATGTAATCTGCAGTAGTCTTGGTGTTTTTGTAATAATTCAGGTCTCCCAAAGTACTGCGAGCAGTAATCACACACATAAATCTTATCATGACTCTTAGTCACTTGTGATCTAACTAATCTGGACATACTATCAATCACAACATAATGTTTTTCTTCCAATAGTAAAAGTCGGATGTCTGGGGAGTCATGAATCTGCGCCATGGGGAACACTCTGTCTTTTTCATTATAACTGAACAAGCTTATCTTGATGTTATTATTCTTCTCAAACTTTTTGATGTCTTCTATGGGTGTAGGAAATCTTATCTTCTCCCAATTGAAGGTCTCCGATTTTTCTACTAGTTGTTTTGTTATTCTTCCGTGATCTTTTTTACCCGGTTTTGTAAACCTCGCTATAGACACCGCCCACTTAAAACATTGTTGATCATCAGATTTATCGTCTGAAAAGTCGTTTTTAGTGCAAAGTTTCTTCGAAACTTTGCAGTATTGTGATGAGTGGCGAAAATTCAACCGAGTCAGTCACTCAGTC
>JAODVM010284204.1:1868-28803 GCA_025400095.1 Phenganax marumi | reverse complement strand
TGTTTATATTTATCCAATCAGTTCTCTCATTATCAGTTATCCAATAAGTGAAACCCAAAGAATTCAATGCCAAGCTCAGAATCATGGACTCAAGGCGGCGATTACGCATGCGCGTGAGAAATGGTACCGCATAACGAACAGACCGCATGCTTCCGATATCGCTACTTTAAGGTAAGTTGTGTGGAGCTTTTATGGAGGCAACTTTGATTAATTGTTTTGTGCTCTCATGCTGCGCTTGCGTGGAAAAAGCTTCACGCCTACAACACTTGACTAGAGTATATGTCTATGACTCCGTCTTTTATTACTTACTATTCTCTTCATATCAGTAATTTTGATATGCAGAAAAATGAACACACCAGTTGTAATAAGAGAGACGTACTCGGGCATGACTGGTATTCGAGGTTGCCGTTAGAGGAAAAGCTGCGGTATTTTAAGGTTTGTTTTCTTAATGCCTGAGTATCTGTTTTCTTAAGGCAACAACTTGATGAATTTCAAAACGGTCTTGCTCAGACGCGAGAACGTACAACTGAGCTGACCTCTAAGTACCTCTCACCACTTGTTCAAGAACTGGGAAAACTGCAGGCGAATAAGATCTTGAGAGGAGATTACGATTTAAAAATAGCTCGTCAAAATTATTTCGTTTCAAAGCAAGACCAGGTAAGACTTGACTGAACAACGCTTGTTTATCATACTACGTGTAGGTAATAGATTTAAGCCAATTACAATGACTGTAATATGTGTGTAAACCTTCACCACCCTATCCAGGTGATAAACCAGCTGATGCTGCAGCGATCACGTTATGAGTTCCTCTCCATGCTTCTTGAAGTTGAAGCTCGTAAACATCGTGATTCTCATCATTTACTTGGTGCGGTTTCGGCCTTACTTAAAGAACATTCGGAGATGATTGACCAAAGACATGTATCCTTGCTCTTCTGTAATCTAGCGTAAGGTGTTTTAAGTGAGAATTTGAAGCTAGACCCCCTGTAATTAGAACATACTAATGCGAAAACTCTGCTTGCTTGATATTGTTTGTTTGTTATGTTGCTGTTCGTAATCTGTTGACGCAGCTTGTAAATTAACGACAAAAACTATCCGTCTATTCTGACTGTTATTTCAAGGTTAATATCCATATTACCCTGTATGTAAATGCATGGAAAGTCCAACGATTTTCTTAACGTCGTCTCAGGATGTTATGTCCAACCCATTACTAAAAGAAGATGACAAGAAACGTGAGACCATTGACATACGAGACTCGTTCTTGGCGCGTCTTCATAAATTACTAGGTGAGTTTTACTTCTGTTTGTAATTTTGTGGAGTATACTCCACGAAGCACTCCCCAGCTAGTACTGTTGTACTCCTCTCTACCACGCATCGTGTATGTTCATGTTTCTTTCGCTCGTCGTTTCTTCATTGTAATGTTGTGGTTCAGATCAACCAGGAGATTTGACAAAAAAGCAGCCGTTGTTTGTTACCTACAAGGATCTTGAGAAGAAAGCAGAGAGGCTGATGAATGATGAAGCGAACGCTAAGGCGCAGTTGCTAGCCATGGAGGAATCTCAGCAAGAAAATACCGCGCACCTGTAAGTGTATCTGTTTTATACAACAGCCTTCCCTATATACCTAACGTGTTAAATTTGTTTTGAGAACCATGCGATGTTCGACGCCACATTTTTTATGTTCAGGGAAAACAGTTTGCGTAACTTTGAGGATATGGTTTACGGAAGTTCCGCTACTTCCAGAGGGCTCCCTCAACTACAAACACAAGTTAGTATTGCAAACAATTATAGCGCTGGTACTTATCAAACTTTCAGTACTTTTGTAGTGCCAGCAAACTGCGTATGATCGGAACCATTCCGACTGCAGAGTCTCCTATATACTTCGTCGTGTACTTGTCTATTGCTTCGTTGTACAATTTTTGCATAAAACCAAGTGAATGTTCTTTCTGTGATAGGCTATGTCAAATAGTATCAGTCAGTTAAGTGAAGTATTGATGACTCTTGAAAATTCAATTGTGGATATAAAGAAAGATTGTGAGTCAAAGAAACGAGTAAGTGTGCTTTTATACTTGCATTGTCTATTTGCACTTTGATCAGCTAGGCTTTTAATAAACAAAACAAGAGTATACTTCTTACGACGTCGCTTGCTATCAGCCCTGTATTCGTTCCAGATCCTTAGTGCTGACTCATTGAATATCATGGAACGAGAACTGTTCGTGCTTTTCTTTACCGATCCTCAACGATTAAAGCGAACTATTGCCGACCTTACGGCGAGAGTGGAGGCGCAGATAGTGTCCACTGACTGAAATATACAAGGTAAGATCAAATGTATTTATTGATTCTAGCACCCATCGAAAAACTAAACGCTAAAAACAGCGAAGTAAAAAAGTTTGTACAATTTCCAGTACTGTACTGACTCGAGTTTCCGGTTAGACAAATACCGAAAGCGTGCATAACTGCTCACCAACGGAGATCTTGTACTTGATAAACGATAGAAACAGTTGATCTAAAATTATTTAAAAACCTGAGAACGGCGCAACAGTTTTCCAATGAGGTACCTTTGCTAAATGGAGGACGTTGAACCTTTTGCCACGAGCAAGTCTTTGCTGTGTGGTGTGCCTCGATTTCGTGCAGTGGTTATGAAATATATAAAGAATTCGACAAGGATTTTTCACTGTGTATTTTCCCAGCACTCGTAGGCTGAAGATCACAAACTTTTCAACTCCAACAACATCTTGTTGAACCATCAAGGTATCCAGGAGGTTGCTAGGCAACGGTTTTTGTAAGTTCATGACGAATGCGTCGTGAGATCCAATATACTTCGCTTGCGTAGAGCACAAGTCCCTTACAACACAGTGTCTGACTGCTTCTGGTGTCTCATGTCTGGTTAGTGCGTATATCGTTCTATTTCGTAGAATATCTATATCCAGTTTTTGGAAACCATTTCCAAGATAGCAGTCTGCATTCATAATAATGACAGTTTTGTTGAGGAGAAATTGAGAGACGTAACGTAATGCATCCCCATAAAGCATTCTTCTATTCAAGGGATAGTAAAGTATCTTTTCGCTCCGTACAGCCGAGTTTATGAATTTGATGTCGTCTTGATTCTCCAGCAAGAGATGGATTGCTTCAACCTGTAAGAAAACCTTCAGTCTTAGATCTGGATACTCCGTGACTTCATGCATAAATATAAATGGTACTTATATGGAAAGTCGGAGGCTGCTGTTTGAATTTTCGCTAGTTTGTGGTTAAAGTTTTATCAAAACAAACCCAAACCTGCAGATGTCGAATGTTTCGTTTCAATGTTTCGATATACTCTTGCTGTCTCTGTTCTGCTAGCTTTTCCAGAGTACTTTTTCTTATCACAGGAAATTGTGTGATTATGTTGATCATCTTTAATACTTTCTTGCTGTCTTCATTGCGCCCTTTACAAATAACTGGGATCAGAAAGGTACTTTTTGATGTCTTACGCGTGAAACTAACATGCGACTGAATGTCAGTTTTTTCGAAACGCCACGCAGCGGTAAAGTTCGATTACTTTTTCGTAGTGTCACCGTAGTTGTTCAACCCACCTTTTCCTTGATTTCTTCCCTTGTTAAACACACTTTTCGCTGTGATGTTAAAATTTTTAATTAGTTGCGTCGAAACGATAATGAAGCAACACACGGTTGTCAAAGCTAGAAGACTTGGGCTATGTTTTCGAGACCTTGCCAGCTTGGTCTAAGAAGAAATTTATATACTTGACTTCAAACGAATAGATTTTGAATTTCATTGTTGATAAGCATTACATGAACTAAAACATTCACTAGCTAACGTCCTATAGTATATCAGTGAAGTACTATGGACATGTTTCTTTGTCATTTTGAATTCTATACATTCTACTATTGTATGCTTTTTCTGATAGTCGTGATACGATTGAATTTCGCGACTACATAAGATTGCTATCTACAAGCTTCTGCAGTGTGTAAAAGTCAACAATAAAAACTTTTAATAACATACATTCAATCTTATTTCTTTTAAAAGTTTCGTATCCTTCATGAATCACCGCGTATCAACAACTGACACGTGCGCCATTGATGATGACTATTGGTTGTCATATAGTTCAGTAGAGCGGGGATTAATAACAGGTGACTTTCCACTACAAAATGGCTGACTTATTACAGTATGAAAAACTACGCACAGAGATGGCGCAAATGATTTGTCAAATTGAACAATTATGCAGTGTAAAGTACAAATTCAATTTTTCTGGAGGATGTCCGTCCTCAGCCAGAACCACTACTTTTTTCACAACGTAGTCGTTTGATAGATCTCTGCGAGTCTTTATCTAAGTACAAAAACCTATGAAGAGGTTCCATTCTCGTTTTCTTGCTTCGTCTCCGCACGACCCTCTTCCTTGATTTTCTTAGAATTTTCTTACGATAACTGGATGATAATGATGTTAATTTATGCAGTCTATCGTGCCTGTTGTCTGTGGATGCACTCTGGAACAAACCTGTGCTAGACTGCAGTCGAACTGGCGAAGGCGGGAATCGAAATGTTTCTGGGATTGACCATGACGTCACAGGTTCCACGCAATCGGATTGGCTAAGTTGCGGTGAATGAACTAAACGGTAGAACTCTCTGTTTATAGATGTTTTCAGTGCTCCATTTTCCGGGCTCAAATCTGACAGTTGTGAGCTGTGACCGAGAACAGGATTTTCCGTGTGGAAGACTGGAGAAAAGAATTCTGGAATATCTTCTTCAGGGACAAGATGTTCTTGTTCTTTGCTAATAAATTAGCATGAAATAAATTCAACTGAGTTAAATCTCGCAAAAACCAGTTTTTTACGCTTTCTCATTTGCTCTCGTACCTCGGTGACTTCTCCAGCTCCGAAGACTCATCGCTGTCATCATACTCATATTTCTGAATGATGAGGAATGGATCCCATTGTAAGGACTCTAGCTGACCTCGTATTAATTCTTGAAAAAAGCCAGCGTGGACAGCATGACTTAGCTTATGCCACAACGCCTGAGGACGTCGTTGTTTATTCTGGTCAAGATAAAAATTTTCGGAAGTGAAGACACGTCTCATTGTCTGCTCTATAGTACATGACTATGATGAGTTTGATTATCGTTGCCATAAAAATTGAATTTTTCCCGGACCTTCCTAGAATTTGCCACCTCAAAAACAATCTTGGCGGCGCCACTGTCACCAATCATGGATTACCTTTGAATTCTTCCGTACTCGATGCAATTCTTCACTCTCTTCAGGTTGAGTTCCACTCGAACGTCTGCGTTCTCGTGTCTCAAGCTGTAGTGACAAGATAAAATCAAAGTTTAAACAACAAACCATGATAAAAACAGATTTCTACTGGCGCATCACTGCGAAGAAATAAAGCGAAACACAGGATAGCACTTAGTGATAAAGAGGAGAAGAACTTCATACAAAGTAACTCGTGAATGGACATCGCTGCACCATTGGTCCTTTAAAATCTGTTATGAAATGATCAAAGATATATGGAGAGGTATACCTTACTGGTCTGCGGCCACGGAGTTATATCCCTAGTGAAGAATGCCTCGCAACCTATATCCACTTCATGAGATAGCAATTCTGCCAAAGATACCATCACATATCCGATGTAGTATTTCTTTGAAAAGTGATCAAACCTACTGATCTCAAAGCGCATTATATGTGACCCAAAGTTGTCCTTAGATAAAGAAAATTTGTAAGTTCTTTGGTAGGTTGTGCTCGTTGCTGTCTTCTCTTCCGTCTTATTGCCGATATTTTGAGAAGTTATTTGAACGCTCACGAAGGCTTTTGTCTCCTCTTCGGTAACTTGTGGTATATTTTCACCCTTGATCAATTTGACGGTTAAGATGGAACTAAAATGATACAGTAGGTAACGTTGGAAATCCTATAGCATCGGAAATCGTACGAGAAACACTGCTTGTAATGGTAGCGATGTTTACCGTACAGACACACGCTCAAAACTAATAACTTAATGTTTATAGCGAAAAATAACATGGACACAATAACGCATGGATACAAGTTCTTGCTACTTTACATGTCGGTGAAATATTTTAACTAGTTGTTAAAGTCGTCGTTGTCGGCGCACGTCATTCATCTCGGTTTCCCTACGATGAGGCTTTACCTTCTTTCCTAATAGTGACCTCACCTGTCATACTTTATCGAGAAATAAAGTCGTCCAGCGTCTGTCCTATCATCAAGCAGTGGATGATGCGTGCCTTTGTCATTTATCGAATTCTGGCTGTTCACCTAAAAAGCGATAGCACTATTCAAAATAGAAGGAGCTACGTAGTTTAACAAGAACCCACAATGTCGACCCTTCTAAGGCATTATAAATATAGTAAATTGTCATTCATTCTCCAGTTTAAAACGGGCCACCTGCTTGACATTCCTTGCCAGTCGAATTGGTTCTGCGCTGGTTTGAGGCAAAGCAATATATTTCTTCCTCTTCGCCGATGCATTTAATGTGTTGGTTGTGTTGAGAGTTGAAGTGTGTGTCCATCCGCACAGAATGACAATGCAAGTCATTAAGAGAAGAAAGACGGCCAGAAGACTGCATTCCAATGTCAATATTGCCTCAGTGGTACTCATTGGCCATCTAAATGTAATGATGGAAAAAGTCAAGATGCGCAGCTCGTGATAAAATCAATACATGAGCAAAGGCCCCGTTCACACGGCACCGGTTTCGCGAGGTCACAACATTGAATTCTACTATTTTCGGACGTGTTTTCCATTGAAACTGTTTAGACGCGCGGTGTTTCTTTAATTCTGTTCTGTCATTGTAGTTTTAAGCGCTAAAGTCGTCTTGTAATTGATGAACTTGATGTCGTGACCATGCGAATCTGGTACCGTGTGGCCGGGGTCAAAGGTAAATCAAGATGGAAGAAACCAATAACGAAAGCGCACGCTCTTGCATGCAGTGAACAAACAAATGGCCTATTGCTAGGAAGATATAGGTATAGTATGCTATAGAGTCATGGAGAAGATGTAATTGTACTTCCCCGTTAACACATGTTTACCCAAGTAGTACTTGGAATAACTGTTACCACTCTATAGTATGAGCGTATTCGTGGCTGCATGGTTGTACTCCCCGAATATTTCTCATGAACTTTCTTGCCAGAACTTTAATTTAGAAAAAATGCATGTATTGTCTGTGGATAGGACAGAGCACAGGCGAAATACTGTTCTCTAACCAAGAAGGTATATACACAGTAAATGTAAACAAAACCTCGTTTAAGATCTTGAAACATGCATTTTACCTCGATTATTCAGCTGTTTCATTGTATCATCTTTTTTATTTCAAGGCACGCTATTCTTCTTAACCTTAAGTTTTGCTTTCATGAAACACACGACATGGGTGGTGAATTTTAATTGTCTGTCCAAGATGGCGATCGACCTTCTGTAGTAATACTACACCGGATCATTAGTCATAGTATCGTAGTCCTTATAGATCAGGGTTTGGCCATCCATGACAACTACACCGAGCTTTCTATTTACTACTTTACATGCTCATGTACGACTGAGACCTAACGGTGCTTTTCCTTAACTGACTAGTTTCCTTGCCGCGTATACCGAAACTTCCAAATACTGACTTTCAAGCACACTAAGCTTACAGCTTTATATTTCCATGGATATACGTTTATAGAGGGATAATTGAAGAGAGAGCCTGCTTTGTTAAAAGGTCAAACGCTCTACTTCACGTGAACTTTCTGCATGTTTTTGCTTGTTGCTCTTTAGTACATCACTGTCTGTTTTACTAGGACTGCGATTAAATATTTCAATCATACTTTTCTATTAAAATCACATGGGATACTGACATATTACTTCGTATATAGTTGCATTATGTTAAATCCACAGACCACAGTGTGATCAACGAGGCTGGGGGCTTCACTGCATGACTTTACAACATCTTCACTTTTTAAAGACCTGCGCGCCCGCATGAAATGCTCCATGCACCTGCTCGTGTAATGCACATCCCGCTGGGATGTTGTTGTTTAAAGACGATCGAATGCAATTTAAGTTCTTTCGTCATCAGCTGTTCAATCTTCATAGAGTAAACTGTTGTCGTTTCACAGAATGGATTTTATCAACGAGATGAAAATGTATAACTGACATCTAAAATTCGCAACGGAGTCGCGTTCGCAAAATCTACGAAGTTTTCCATCAAACTACAATTCTCGATTCTTAAACTTCGACTCAACTCCTGTAACACTTAGATTGCTTTGTTGCAGCTTTTGTACTTCAAATTGAAATTCTCCATTGTAGTTACACGGGCTGTAAGACATGCCGGGTATAATATGTATCTGCTTCTTTTCATGTTTTAATCGCTTTGAAAGCTTTGTAAAGTGACGCTAACGGTCACGCGTTCGATCCATAGTCCTCATAAACATGAACATTAGAAGCTAATTCACTTACTTGTCAAAAAGCTCCCTCTATACATGATTTCGTTGTTTTTATGACATTGCGTTTGTTCTTGATCCACAGTTCTCAGTCTTTAAATTGACGCTAAACAAATTTCAAGGTTGGATACATCACTTGAATTAATTGAAGGCCTTATTATTATGCTCTGTGCTCAACGGCTATTGCTGAACATTCAAACGAATACAAATTTTCTCCATACGTTGTATTGTTTTAAACATTTATCTCGCTAATGCCCACGCGCGTATGGCAATTGGCTGTGATCAATGTTTTTGAAACAAATTTTACGTTATAGCAATTTTTAGGGCAGCTGATCCTGTATTTGAAATCAGCGAACGTGAACTAAGTCCACTCCAGCTCAATCAAATAGCACCAAAAACAAACATTTCGAGTTCATGATAAGATTACAATTGATTTCGCACTTCTTCAGATAATGTCCAGAAAAGATTCGTTTTTGCAGTGGAAAAATAGCGGTCGTTTCGTTTATTTTACCGCTCTATTCTCCTGCAGACAGGCTAGAAATAAGGCGAAGTCTTTTTTATTCAAAAATCTCGTTAATATAGAACTACAACCACATTCTGTTGCTCAACGCCAGCAGTGATCGTATTCATTCATAGGGTTTCACAGTACGTAAATTTTCGCCGCTGCCATATTATGCTGAACTGAACCCCATACTGTGAAAAAAAAGCAAGTAAACACTTCATCTGCAATTCTGCATTCATAATGTTTTGAAATTGAAACAGAGAAACTAACACAGTTTATCCTATCAATTTGTTTCACTTCTTCTCTTCTATCAGTGGACAGCGTTACGTCGTTATTTTAATGGCAGCTTTTGATAAAGTCTTGCATTAATGATTTGTTTGAAAAAGACAATAGTGCGTTTCAACCTTCTGTTCAATATCCTATGACACCTAGTGCTGCCATGTACTCATTTTTATTGCAATCCATTTCATACGTATACAATACACCTAGAACTATCATTGTAACTTTTTGTAGTTATTCATCTGCTCCTTGAACAAGATGTTTTATTCCAATAAATGAGATCTTCGTTTTGAAAATTGAAATGATCGAAGTTCTCTTGTCCTCATCGTCTCAATATTTTTCATTTTTCTCTGGGGTTTGCATGGTTCTAGTTGATGCCATTGTGCTATTGGTTTAGCGGCTGTGAGCGTCTCGAGCCAATGTGACTCTGCGCTTCCTCCAACTTCTTTACCAAGTAAAACTTTCCCCAGAGGAAGATCACTCCCCATCGTTGCTTTCTGGTACACGATGACTTGCAGTTTCACCGTGCTGATCATAACGTCTTGCAAATCAAACAGCAAAGTTTCGTTATAGAGAGGATTTGATGTTCCTGTCTTGAATCCAGTCGCTTTTCGATGTCGTGAGTTACGATGAAGAATGCTTGCCTCCACATAAACTCCTGCCACACACAAAACAAACTTCTAAGAATTGTACAAGATTAGCTTCGTGACCTTACAAAGCATTACAACAATATAAAGGAATCAATCTCTTGTACGAAGCGTTTCAGCTGTTAAAATTGTTGGTTTCTCACCTTGATTGTCTTGTGTTGTTTTCAGATCTTTGGCTTTAAGAATAAACACTCCAAGTCTGTTGGTTGCAGGAAGATAGGTAAGTGAAAATAAAATGCTGCCTGGATCTTTCGTCGTGTCTTTCGTTGGAGAATCCTAATGAAAACAAACAACCTCAGCAATTAATAACTACCAAATGTAGGACAGCCAGATATAAACAGAAGTAGCTTGCGTCCCAAGCGTGAAGAGATTTCGTAACAGGCTGTAATTGCGGATATAAAACTGACGTCGCAGTAACCATGCATTGCACTAAATATGTTCGATTCCCCAAAATATGATAAACCAGTAGAATATTTTACCACTATATTATCAGTATAATTATCAGAGGATTTCAATGCGCATGAAGTGTGTGCATATCTTCACCTGATGGAGTAGACTGATTTCTTTGGAGAAGAGCATTGCAGTTTGTGAAATATCAAGTCCTTCAATGTCCAGTTGACTGAGTGAATACACAACCTTTCCAAGATTCGTGAGATGAAAGTATGGATCAACATACCACACGACTAGATGAAGTTTTTTTTTCCAAAGTTCTTGGAACTCGATGTTGTACTCAAATAGTTCTTCGAAGTTTGGAGTAAATGTGTTTTCTTGCACGGAAGTGGCACAAGGTTTCTCAGGATTCTCTGTTGGTATTAAAGTGCACTCTACAAACACATTAGGTGCGTCGCCATTATGATCAGGAATTCCTTCGGCTTTCATTATTCTCACAAGAAGTGACGACCTACAAACGATAAGAAATTATGACGGAGGACGGTATATTCTATGTACACAATTTTAATCTGTTTCAATCATAAGTGACAACTGGATACCTTTTCGCTTCGTATTTTAGCGAAAAGAAGATGTTCCCAAGAGCTCCACTTTCTTTTACGCTTCTTTTTCTTTCCCGAGATATGCTTTCGTCGCTTTCTTCTGACGTTCTTCGTTTCATGTTTAAAAATAAGATTTCAACCTTCATTTGGTTGCAACCTTCAGTAAAAAGAACTAGCTCCATTCCAGCTCATATGCATGAACGTTGAAAATATCAGTGTACCTGCTTTGTGTGCGCTCAGTGTAGGCTGTCGCATCCCATTCAACTGACTCCATGAAAGATTTTCTTTTCATCTTAGGACGTAACTTTCCTTCACGCAAAGCTACTCTTATTTTCTCCCACAAATACTCCGGGCTTTTCCGTTGAGTTAGACTAATCTAAATTGAAAAACCGGTGCATTGCATACCTTGCTTAAAGATAAGAATATGTAAATCCTAAAAGAAGTTTATTTACATCAGTTTCACCAAAAGAAGGGGTACGAAGACATGACCTATAGGATAGTACTCTGTATAAGAGTGTAATTTTCTCGACTTTCGATGAAAGAAGATGCAATCGCTTTCAAAACGCTAAAACGAACTCGGAACGTTTTTTCAAACTTCTTTCTAACAGCACTGCATCTATGCCAGCTTTGAAGTGCTCATTTAGTTCTTATCGACAGTACCTACCTCGATATTCGGTTCAATGATGTTTCTTAAGAATGTCTCACGACTCAGATCCACTCCCTCCGCTGTCAACTCGGCCAGAGACAAAAAAACATCCCCAATCGTCGTTCTCCTTGAATATTTATCATAACGACACACGCAGAAGTGCACTGTCTGTCGCACAAGTTCTTCCTGTGAGATCTCAAATTCGACACCATCCGGACTACTGGAAGGATCTGCTCGAGCGGGCAAGATCTGGATCTCAACGCAAGGCTTGCTTGGAAATAGATTCTGAGTCGGAATATTTTCACCCTTGACTAGTTTAACCAAGAGTGTAGATCTAAGGAGTATGCAAAGTCTCACTAATAGAGTAGAACTAAAGACAACAGAGTTTCTCTAAAAAATATGAAGATGCATTATGCAAAATGCCAGGAAGAAGTACAATGTATAAGAAAGAACTAGGCAATGGTGTTCGTACTAAATTTCTTAGCAGAGTTTGTTTCTTGCCTGTCTTCCTTATATTTTATGGAAAAATACAGGTATCCATTAGGGTCTTCATCTGACTCATGAAACGTCGTGCTTTCTCTTCTCTGAAAAACAACATCAGAATTGGAAATCATGTTTCGTTTAACCGCCTCTCAGATTGCTGGCATCAGAATCAGTTTTAAAGCTTGACTTAACTCAGTAACGTACGCGGCTATATCTACAAACTCTCTTTGTACATGCAAATGTTGAAGTTCCTGCATGGGCCTACATTTAAGGCCCATTTACACGGTCGAATTTGCTGCGAGTTTTCTTGTGTTCAAGGATGTGGTAGAGCAGAGGAGAAAACCGATGAATATACTTGATCTAAAATTTTCCCAATGCAGTCGTCACTTATGCTCGAAACTTTGACAGGAAAAAATAGGAAAAATTTGTCGAATGTTATTTTGAAGCAAGGTACAATCGCAGGCGACTGACGCGGAAGACATTTAGAAATTCTGCGCGTGGTAAATACAACTCCAGTCCCCTAAAGATGAGTGCAATCAATTTGATGGGTGATGATGGAGTAAAATCGGTATAACTGATTTGTATTTTGAATTGTTTGTTTTTTACGAAAAGGATTTGCCGGATGATTAGGTTTGGGTTCAGGTTGTCATCAATAGAAAATTTTTCGTTTTAGTGGCATGCATGGACTTGTTACCTTAAGAACTATAGTGTCATGCGTATAGACACTGTAAGGTTGTTATAAATAACAAACAAAACCAAACGTTTGATGGTATTATAACAGAAATTTCTAGTCATCTCCACCTCAGGATAAGGTTTATAACTTGGTTGGATTGAAGAAAGTTTGGTTGCTAATGCTGGTTCATCGTTGATCTGAATTTCTTCATTCAAAGAGTCTTCATCAGATTTTGACCCCTTTTTTCTTCTTTTTTTCCACAACGCACCCCAGGTTGCCAGCAATAGCAAAGTGACGATCAGCACTGACACCACGATTGCTACGGCTACGTCATTCATTGAGCTGAAATATACAACAATATACAAACAGCAGCCTCGGATAAAGCTTATAGAGTTCTCTGTTTAGTCTTTTTTTCTCCGTTCTAGCTAGCTTCATTGACATTCTCAGCAGGCTTGAAAAACCTGGGTGGAAACTGGAACAGGCTTGCAGTTTTTACATGTTTGAAATGCACTCTCCACACCTTTTTGCGGGCGAAGGTACTGCGAGGGAAGGTGGCCTCTGTGTTTTTTGGATATATACAGTTCTGTAAGTTGTGGAAGATGTGATAACGCGTATCCTTCATGCTTTATCACACACTTCATTGCACTTCTTTGTATTCAATTTTGCATGGTTTCTGATTTCTATTCATTACACTTCAAAATTGTTACGATTACGAATATTGTAAACTCGTACCCATCCTTTCAGGCCCTCATTATCGATTGTTTTTAATGCATTCTGCACGGCAGAAACGCGACGTTTGAAACGGGCCTCATTTGACCACTGCTTTTGCTGCACGAGAATGTACTACAACATCCAGAATCGAAGATGTACTTTAAACGTATAGCAGTGAAGGTAACTGATTAACATGCTCATTTTTATGTGATAAGCAATTAATCGTCATTTCATTTAATTATTTCTTGGGAATACCCCATGTACAGTCTATGCATGTTTTTCATGCAAATAGAGGACTCACTATCTCCTAATCGTTATTACATACATTAGTTTTGGTTGTTGTTCTTGGGGCATATTAATGTGACGAACACGTATGCTAACTTTTCCCACTAAACGCAGGAGCGTCACGTTTAAACCACCGACGTACAGAGTACGCAACAAAATCAACATTATGTCGCTTATGTTTTATTTATCAAATAAATGGTTGTGCCAGTTGCACTGTAAAATCACAATCTCTTATGATATATTTCTCACCTTCAAAATAGGCGCTTCGGTTATGTTAAATCTCAACGCTCAACTTCGTTGTGCAATTGTTCCTAAGTCATTAGAACCGATAAAATGAAGTCGGTTTATTTGCAAATGCTGCCAGAGTGGAGAATATTGCTACCAGTAGCCTGAACCTTTGTTATGCAATGATGCTCAAAATACCAACTGCCAAACACAAGTCTCGCCTCCTTTGAAAGAACTAAATTTCACGGCTGTTGAACACATCGTAACACGAGACTTTATAGAAAGATCAGGAAGAAATGTGATGAAAGTTGATGAGTGTTTGAATTTAGTCGCTCGAGGTTTGCAATATTTGAGAAGACATGCAACATTTGTCAACATACGTAAGTAAGTTGCCCGTAATTTCAATAAAATGACGGTTGAACGGGTGACGTTTGCCGTTATAGTTAAGAGTTAACTATGTTTACTTATGCAGAAAGTTCAACAACGGTTTTGCGGGACAAGAGCTATGCCTACAAGGAAGTGGTATAATACACAGATGGGAAGACAATTTATAAGTATAAAAATAAACCTTTCTATGCACAAGCGCGATAAAAATTGGAACCAAGAGGAAAGAAACAATTATGAATCCGAAACTGCATGCTTGTTATCGCCGAATTTTGTGAAACGCAGTTCTGCTAATAAAGAAGTTTGGTAACCAGGCGCTTCTCAGGAAGTTGATTGTGTGATAAGAAGACATATTTTCAAGAGGAACAGATTACATATACAAAACAATTTCACAATGAACGACCGAGCGAGTTGACAAACAAAAGGAAGACATTTCCAATTGCGAAACTCGGTTTTCATCTATAATGTCGTGACTGCGTATCGTAAAAGAAATCACTAGTACTCTTAATATCGATCAATATTATAAGACTTCTTTAACGGTTTCATATCGCTAAAACGTCGTAGAAATCATCAATATTATCTAATAATGAATATTGATCACTCTGTCACATAGTCCTGAACAAACTTGGTATTGTCACTGCAATTTATCTACTTAAATCGAAAGTGGACTGAACCATTGCAAATACCTTTCTTTTGATACAGCTCAACATTCCATGAGATATACTTGTCTTTCAATATTTCAAATAGGGATGGATCCAGCGATTACATGCATTACACATCCAGACTCCTTTAAATTTTACACTTTCAGACTTCATGAAATGCACAGGTTGACTTTCGTGCTTCAGCATAAGCTTTCTCGCACATTGACTGACTAACACTGCGCTGCACTGAAAGTGCCCGTAGTAATGTTGCAAATGATGGGTTTCGCTTGAATTTTTCTATCAGAAAGAGCCATTTTGTTCGACATGCTAAATGTAGATAAGTGAATGTCGCATTTTGAAAGCACTTTTTTATGCTTGATTATTGTAAAATTTGGAATGTCCAAGACAAAGTACTTAGTCTAACTCAATATAAAAAGCTTTGAGCTCTTGGTTCTTTGTGTCCGTTAGCAACAACAATAAATGCAGAATCGTGTTTTCATGAGGCTCGTGTATGATGAAATGCAAAAAAGCAAGTATTGTTTTATTGTCATACAATAGAAGGATTTCGTTGTATCATAAGAGATTCGTCTGTTTCAACTCATTTGTTTCGTTGCCTCGCAACGTGTTTCATTTTATAAACTATTGCTTTCACGAGTCTTTGTACAGTGAAATGCATCCCCTGAATTAATTACTCTGGTTCACGTATGCCAGCAATTTTCTTGCCGAATATTTTCCTGGTTTTGTAAGGAAGAAACACAAAAGTGGAAATCCGGCAAAAGAGAATTCTTCGGCAGATTGTATAATGATTGTATAATGCAACTTGTATAATCGAAATCCTTAGACGTAGCCCACACAACGTTCACTGGGAATAGGAAGAGAACATTCGCGATAAAACTCAGTGCTGGTGTAAGTAGAACTTGCTTTTCTGGCTTTTCTCAGTCTGATAGATTTCTGGACTAAACTTCATTTTCAATTTTCTTCATTACCAGATTTCGTGCATACTAGTCTTCGCCTGATGAACTAGAGTCAGTCAACATTTCAGCATCGCTGCAACTCAGTCGAGCTCGTAGTCGTCTTCTATTAGCCCAGTTGTAAGATACACATCGCCGCAAACTATGCCACTGCGCTACTGCTTTTTTGGCATTCATCGCGTTGTTCCAATGAAGTTTTGCTTCACTGTCATTAACATTGTTGCCCATGAGAACTCGTCCTAGTGCCATGTCAGGTTTATCAGTTCTTTTTTGTTTTAAAGTAATCTGTAGTTTCATATCCTCAATCTTCAGATCAGTCAAGTCAAACAGAATTGCTTCGTTATAAACTGGACTGTTTGTTCCAGACATGGATCTCGTTACTTTACGTTTTCGTCTGCTCTTTCTCATGTAGAGAATGGTGACCTCCGCGTAAATACCTACAGAGTACACGCATATTGAAATAGATGTAGAAAAGAGATTTTCACGATTCCCTACATCCCACTGCTCTGCATCTAAAAGTTTAAAGCATGAGCAATGATACTTTCTTCACCAACACATGTGCTCCCAGAGACTTACCTTGATTGTCATCTGATGTGAGGCTGAGATTTTGAGCTTTGAATAGCACCACAGTCAGACGCTGTGTTGTGTGTGTATATGTGAGTGAAAGTAGCACCGTTCCGTGATCGTACATACTGTTCTTATGAATATCTTGGAAACTCTGAGAAAATAAAATTAAAGATTTTAACCTAAAGTTTTGTTGTTGTGGGACTTAGTTTGGCAATGATGGTTTTGTAACTTTACCGAGTGATAGCCACACCATGACAATAAGCGAAAAATTAACTAGCTACGTACCGCCGTGGAATTTCAATGTGAAACCAAATGTTTCAACAGGATTTTTAATCGGGCGAAGTTGAAACAGTTTGGGTGCACCGAATGTACACTCGAAATTGCAGGGGAAAATATTTCTGGTAGTAAATATCATATATGCTATTTACAAAAAGTTTCATTCCTCACATCCTTACCCGTGTTATTCGCTGGATTTCTCTACAAATGACGTTCTCTTCGTTGTCATCCAAAGAGGAAGAGATCTCTTCTTGTTTCTCCAGACTGTATTCAACCATGCCCAGACATTCGCCTTGAGAGAAGCTGTCCACATACCAGACAATAAACCGTAGATTCTGTTCCTGGACTGTGGAGCACGCGTTAAACTCGAAAGTCTCGTTAAAGTTCGGACAGTACGTTCCTTGTTGAACGTTGGATTTGAATTCTTGGCTAGTTTTGTCGACGTTGTGAACGAAACTAGCAGTGACATAAATCCTAGGATTGTCATCCTTTGCTTCGGGTAGCTCATCAGCTTTCAGGAGTTTCACAATAAGTTTTGAACTAAAATTTTTAAAAAATGGTAAAGCCTCCATCAGTAAAACTTATTAGATTCTGTTGATTGATTAGAAAAGCTTATATGCAATGTATGCTTTCTACTATGTCTGTACTTTACCTCAGATCTAGCAAAGGCATACAACGCTAGTAGAAAAGTCTTTAGTTTTTGCAAAATTGCAAACCTGGTTGAATAGTGAAAAGAAAAGTACAACTTTCCAAGATTTTCTTTGCTGCTCAATCTTTGTATCGGATTGATATACTACAAGAAACATATATAGAACAATGAATCGGTGCAAATAGCAAGGAACGTTAGGAGAATTTGATTTAGAGACCAGTTTGCCTTGGATGACTGTTCTCAATATGAGAAGATTGTTTGTAAATATGTGTAAATTAACTATCGGAACCAAGTAAAAACTGACCATTCTTAAATTCCATGCACGGTAAAAATATACCGTACCTGGCCTTAAAACAAATTTCTCTCGACACTGGTTAGCTGTGTGTGAGCTCATTGTGGCTGTGTCATACGTGATACGCTGTATATATCCCTTGAAACTGTAACAAAGTAGATCCTTCCTTACCTCAATTTCCATATCACTGTCTTCAGTGTATGGTACATCAGTTTCTTCGTCTCTCATCATTTTCCCGTAAGGTTGGATCGTATGAATAGTGATTGCCGCCTGCGGTTGTTTTGATTTCTCATTCTTGTCATTATCGACTCTCTGATAGTTTCCATTTAGAATATGAGTGGCGTAATCTGTTTGCTTATCTCCCCAGTCCAGAATACTGTTCATGAACCGTAGACACAGCAATGACATCATGATTAGAACTGCTACGATTAGGAGTCCACATACGATGATCAATACTGCATGTGGCTGGAAAAAATAGCGATATAGTATAGTTTCAAAAAAGTTTGTCGAGTCTTTGAATGCCTGAAAGAACTTAGGACATGACAAATTAGTGGATATATTTAGTTGCCAGGATATCTTAATTATTTTTTTCAAAGTTTTCTTTCTGTTGTGTTTTATACTTTACCAAAGTAATAAAGGTATTTTCTTTTTACAACAAAATTATATTAACTGCGTCGGAAGTGCTGTTGCTCCAGGCCCTAAGTGGTCGAGTGAAATGAAAAAGAAAATGTTGTGTATGACCTTGCGTAGGTTGTGTATAGTTCTTTGGAAGACTGAGGTATTTAGGAAATGACGTTTTGTGAAACAATTGAAAGGAGATGAAAGATTCAGCATTTCTGAAGAAACTGCAGCATTATCAATGTACCTTGATTCTTAGTGAAGAAGGAAGTACTTAGGTATAACAGGTAATATCTTTTTGAAGATACGGGAGCAAAATTGTTGAACAACGAAGCATCTCTATTCTGCTTTGTTCTCACAAGCATTCATGATTCTTATGCACGCTAAAGGACTGAGGTGAACCCAAACGATTCTGGTAAAATTGAGCAGACATAATGGTAGATATGATGGTGAATGAAAGCGCGATGCAGCGAAGCTTTTTCAGTGTGTAAGGATCATAGTTTTCATCAAATGTAATGATCTACTGATGCTTTCTTCCTGTGCTTCTTGTCATCATTGACAATTAAAAGAAATAAATGATTTAGTTAAAGTATGGCAAAAGGCCGGCATGGTTTTTGCTATTATAATTTTTTCCTTTCTGTCTCGACCTGTGATTTTGAAGTCAAGCCTCGTTTGATTTGCGTGGTTGAACCATTGCAGCGCATTCTCTCTCATCCTTCATCAAATGTTCTCCTTTTTCCAATTTTCTGTTAACGGACTTGTCCAATCTTTGATGGAATGTGTTTAAACGTTCTCTACAGGGGCAACTATAGTCTGTACAGTGTTAGGTCATAGTTTCATTTCAAAGTTAATGATCCATAAAGAACGTTTCCTGTACTGTGTCAGCAGACAAGTAATGTATTTTACTTCATCTTTTGCCTTAGCATGCAGATAAGGTATTTCCTTCATTGGTGCAAATATCTCTCGTTCGTGTTGCCTGCATGAGACTGTCACAGTAGTCAGCTGAAGTGAAAAGTTTTATGGATTATCGCCCAGAAAGTGTTTTTCTTGCTTATTATTCTAAATATAATGCTTCAATGCTTTCTTGTATGGTCTTTTATGTTAAAGGTCATCTTTTATTCGTCAATCATTTCTGAAGCCCCAAAAGATGAGAAATAAGTCGAAACTATTATTGTTCTGTTTCCTCAAAGTCATGCACTTGTTAGAAATGTTGCAAAGTTTAGGCCGCGACACATAACGTCTCTCACCTCCGCGTATAAATTGCAAATTGTTTTCGTTTTGATCATTCAAGCAAGTAGCAATTATTTCCAGACGTATTATTCTGTCAGAGCATCATTGGTGCATGAATAATCTGCAGCGAGCAATTGTTTCAAATTCGTCTTTTTACCCCATACGGACTTATTTACTTAGGAACTTATAAAAGACTGTGGCGATCTCGTAGAAAGTATTTCTCAGGGTAACACTTACGCCTGTCTCAAATATCGAATTTTGGATGAGTCGAATGCGTTCGAGACAATGCATGATGGGTCAGTTGAGCTGATTATCTGTTGTATTAAATGATTAAATGCACTTGACCCATGCAAAATTCGACGTTTGAAACAATCCTAAGTCCTTTTGTAGGGATAACATAAACGACCTCGAAAAAGTGAAAATTGTTCCACCATGACGAAGCCACTATTACAAATCCTGACAGTTTGATAGGTTGAATTGAGCATTGAAGTTGTTAGGTTTGAAAGATGCGATGATGTCTTTGGAGCGCTGCTAACTTAGATAGGAAATGTTTTGTATTAGTGTTCGTGACTCGCTCAAGTCTAAAATTGTGACAGCTTGCCAACAGACTTACCATAATTCTATTCCCATTCCTCGCTCATGATGATTATTAGGTTCAACTTGAAGGGTAATGTTTAGTCCTTGATCTAACCATTTTAATCTGCGTAATGTAACCATTCAGTGTTCGTACTGTTCAAGTGTAACCGGTATAACTCTTTATGAATAAGTCTGAAGATGCGTTCCGCCACTGCCCAAGTCATACTTCGAGTTTGTTCTGTTTCACTGCTCGCCAGTGAAGCGAAAGGTTTGTTAACTATCTTTGTTAACGTTGCTTTCATAATTGTTCGGGAAACGCTATGACAGAGAGCTTGCACAAAATTACCAACTACAATTCGTTCAATCTTATAGTAAAAAAGTGTAAGAATTAGAAGATTTCGAGGACATGTAAGTAGATTCATTTGATATTTTTGCATGCAGTCTTTATACTTTAAAATTTTGGGTAAAGATTGTTTTCAGAATGCACCTGATATTTCGCGCTCAATTGAGCCGCATTGAAATGGAACACGGGATTTGCTGCAGTGTAACAATAGACTGACATTTTACATTATTAGCACAACTATCAGACTCTCTCAGTTGTTGGTTTTCTCAAACTCGATTAAGTTTCACAATACACGAATGGGATTGTAACGTTGGCATCCGTATATTTTTTTGTCACCAATACAAAGATTTTGCTACAACCCATCACTACAACTTATTAAGATTGTTGTAGACTTCCTTATTAGCTAGGTTTTCATCTCTTCACTTGAATGAATGGAATCAAACTTATTTGTACGTAGGCTCAAAAAGGAATCTATTGTTTTTATATTATTGTGGAGAGTTTTAGAAGCACGTTTATTGTCGCGCATCAAAACTGAATTTGAAATCTCGAAAATATCCGTTTTATCGTACTTGAACAAAGTTTTTACTCTTGATTCTCCACTTGTTGTCGTGTACTTTAAGGAAACTTGACAAATCGTGAATACTTGTGGTGTGAAGAAACATTTTTTATGCAGTAGTAGTCAGTAGTTGCATCATTGTCGAGCAAAAATATTCTGGCCAGAGGCGTGCGAAATATTTATATACATCATATATACATATGATGGTCTTTTTTTATTTTAAGTTGTTATATTTGCTGAGATATCGTACACTTCCCTATTGAAAATTGTCTTGGCGAGTATAGGCTACTTGAATAAATATTTTCATCGTTATCATATATATCACTAAATTATTTGAAAACCAAATAAAAACGCAAGGTATGGAAAACGTTTGAGAGGAAAATTCGCGATGGTAACCCATTCAGGAAAAATGGGGACTTTGAATTTCGAATACAATTATCGTTGTTTCTTTTAGAATTTTAAGGATTTTTTTATCTTTTTTTAAAATCATTCGAAGATATTTGCCAGCTGTAAGTTTAGTAAGTGTTTTATTATTGTGCGCAAATTCTGCCTCAACCTGTCCTGCCATTACACATTTTATATCATATAGTGTCTTAGACTTTACACAAAACAAATTTTCATTACATCTTATGTCTAAAATCTGTTCTTCGCTCTTTGAAATCTATAACTTCGTCTGATCATATGTATATAGATTTCGTACACTTGTGACTTTAGAAATTGCTTCATATATACTACATGCTATCATAACGCATTATCATAGATCTGTAGAAAAACGTAAGGCTTAAGTTAAGTCGCACAATTTCCTGAAGTGAATCAAGTGATTGTCAAAACATCTCCGCTATAAGTTGTCTTCTGCTAGCATGAGCGAACTTTAGATTTTCCATTTTACTTATCGATGTCCATTCCTATTATCTCCTGAAGGTGCATTCGCCTTTATACTAATGCAGTGTATATTTCATGCATATAAAATTATCTATAGTAATGGCTTTCAATTGCCTTTGTGCTCCAAATTTTAGAAGCCACAGACAGATGTATGCGCCCAAGACCGTACACTGCTCTTTCAACAATTTTGCGAGATTTTCAGGTGAAAGTATATTTCCATATTTACCTTTCAAGGAGATAAGCGCCAAAGTATCTTCTTTAATATTGAATTTCTTGTTATATTGTCGCCGATGATCAATACGTAAAGAACTCCTTCACATCTTATGTACTGTACAAAGTACTGTGAAGCGAGGGATGCAATTATAGGTCATTGTCGGCTGCGCAGCCAATGTGTGTATGCCAAGTTAGAGTTTAAAAAGAAGAAAAACAATTCTCGCGCGTGGGCCGCGGACTGTCATGCGAAATCATTATTCATACACAGGCCCAAGAAACGATCTCATATTAAATATTAAAAACAAGACGTTCATTTGATCAATAAATAATACTGGCTGAAGCTTGAAAATGCTAAAGGTGCATAGAGATGCATTCCTCCAATTGTCCTCTTCAAAATTAAAGGGAATTGCAAATAAGCAACAGATGAAAATTGAGAAGGAAAAAAATAATAACTTGACCTAAATTAAATCTTGCATTTTTTCTATGAATAATTCAGCGAGCGACAAACGTAATTAAGAGTAAGGATTTTGAGGTGAAAAATTAAAAACTAAAGTGATAGTTTGATTTCAGTAAATTTTCTAACACTTTCTAGTTCTCACCGTCTCGAAATAATATTAACATCGTATTAACAAACGATGTTGAAAGAAAATCCAATTACTAACAATACGATTTCTCCAGGCAGATGTAATCGGAATATCTTCGTAAATATAAGCAAGGCTGCCAATCTATTGGACTTGCTGCTTCATTCATTTAATCATTTTAAGATGAGAATTTTTGATTGCACAGCAGCGATGAAATTGTGATCAATCATTAAAAAATATGTATTGATGCACTGTCTATGATTGATTTCGTATCTTTAACAATGATCTTAGGCAAAGAAAAATGAAGAGGGACTAAATATTTTGGACGTCTATAACGCCGGACTCGAAAAGCCGCACTGATGGTCGATCAAAGGCCTAGGGCAAGTAAATGCTTTAAAAGCTCAATATGGTATTATAAGCATAAGCAATCAAACTGTACTAATGATTTTTATCTCTTCAGAGTCAGGAATAATTTGAGATATGAAAGGCTTTTTCTTTTGCTGCGGCGCCTTATATTTATAGTATTACATGTTAATATGTTAATTGTGGATTTTAAACTACTGGGAAGAAACATATGGTCTTAACACTTCTAAAACTTTGCAAATCAGACAACCTGCTATAATTGCATCACTATTTGAAATATTGTTCTTCCAAACAAGATGTTCTAGGGATTAGTTTCATTGTTTCTGAATGTTCATGTTTAGACAAGTCTTTACGCGTTGAGTGTTGCTTTGCACTGTGCAGTAAATGGCACCGGTTTGAAATTTAGTTCATTATTTTATTTTGACATAATGTGAATCTTTCTCTGGCTCATAATTTCGGTAGATATATACGATAAAAGTATAAATACCGAATAAATTCATTGTATAAATCAATAATGGCAAACTAGCAATGTATTTGTAGAAAGCATCGATCAGAGAACATGCCATTTAGCGATTGGTTTGTTGCTGCTAATAGCTGCTTGCCAGTGTTCAAGAAATGTTTCATTAAACTGTCCACCAAACACGGCTTCATGCAGAGGTCTGGGTCGAGTGCTAGTTTCTTGATCTGCATGCCCTACACTCACAATAATTTTAACACTCTCTAGATCCTTAGTTGACGCATGGAATTCCATTTTTTGATTGTAAACTGGATTCAATTCTTGTTTCTGAACCACCGTTTTCTTCTTTAATTTAATCACATTTCCTATCCAGGCTTCAACTCTAACGTAAACATCTGTAAAGTGAATGAGTGGTGGATGTGCTGTAAGCTAAGAATGTTAATGTAGAATATTTTGACAAATGAGCGATATGTTGGCTTTTCGTATACGACAGCTACGACCAAATGAAAAGCAGCCTATAGTGTTGTGCGCTCGGAGTTTTTATATAAGCGGCTTTTCACTTCAACCGTATATCGTAACGCACGCACTATAGCATGTTTCTTTATTTTAAAGTCATTATCTATGATCTGGTGCTCACGAAACAAAGATACGCTGTGTTGTGGCTCTTCCACTCACCGCCAAAACCAACTCGCAAGTTCGCTGCGAGTTTTTTCATCCAATCAAAGTGCTCGACAGTTTATTTTAATTAGATGCAAGCACTCGCAGCGAGCTGCGAGTTGGTTTTGCGATAAGTGAAACGCATCCTTAAAGCTATGAAACAGCTGAAGAGGAAAACAGCCTTTATGGTGGGGTATGTGATAAGGTTTGTACGTGATCAACTCAAATTGCTAACCTGGTTTTCTATTATTAACAAGAGGTTTAAGGTTAGCGACTTTGATGATAGCCATGACGAGATTCTCTTCCACCGCTTTGTAATGCAGAGATATCAATATCATAGGCTCTATTCCAGGAACGTTCTCGAGGTATTTGGCGAAACGAGTCGTGATAGCTTTGGTTTTTCTTTGCTGGGGAGTCTTAAATGATAAATTTGAAATTATTTAGAAATAGTACTGTTTCAATAAGTTGCTTCGAATGCGTTGCCTTCACGAGTCACAAACAGAGAAACTATCCATAGACATCCAAACTATATCCACAGACGAACTATATCCATACTATAAGATGAAGGAGAACTTGACGTATGATTGATGAAAACAATCTATCGAATCACCTCTGTGTCGCTGTATCCCTCATGAATGAAAGACATCTCGTCCGCGCTGTCAAACTGATTGCTCATCAGGCTTTCAAATAATCTTCTCTGAATCTTGGGTTTACTTTCATAGCTAAATTATGGAAAAATTTCAGTCAAATTCTATCAGAAATTGGATTGGTCACTGCTCAAGAGGACCTCAAATTTGCAATGCTGTATGGCAAGTGTTTTGATCGTTACTCTATAGTGCCAGTGGAACAGTGAGCTATAAAATTGTGGAATTTATATTATTGAATGCATGGTGCACAACAGATATAGCTAAATTGTTATCTACTCTTCGTTGTATAGAGGTATGTCGCTTGGGTCTCTCATCTGTGGCTGTACAATTTCCAAAGAATAATCCATGTGAGCGTCATCCATATTAATAATCGCTGTTTCTGAGCCATCGTCATCTTTTGAAGTTACCATATTGAGACAATGACTGCCGGATTTACGTAGTACCAGTTCCATAAATATCCACGCAAGAATTAAGATCACGAGCACCAAGATTATTGAGATCAGTACATTGTTGAGTTGGACCATTTTTTGTCTATAAAGGCACAAATGATTTTGAATTTTGTAAGAAAGAGAATACTGTTTTCTATTTCTCTGAATGTTTTACACAACTCTCGATGATGTCATGTGAAATTCAGCAACATTAAGTAAAAGAACAGTATTTGTTTTCAAACAATTCACTCGAGGAAATCTTGTATATAAGAATTGACTCTTCGCTTTCATTCAAAACTCACTATAGACAACTATGGAACGTCAAATAATTGAATACCATTTATATTTTATAATTTCTATTTGGGTTCAATCTTCTATACTTACAATTTAACTGGTTCTTTTTGTGGAATGACTCATGTTACTCTTCTCAATCTTCACATCTGAGAGAATTGCAAACGCCTGATACTGATAGCGGCTTTTTTTGCTCGTATTTCGTAGACATTAGAAAGCATCGAAAGCGCAACTTGATATTATTAGAAGTATTTTTCAAACTGAATCTTTTTGTGCAACTGAACATAATTATCGACATCGTCATGGCTCGTTGCATTCACAAGTGCTCCTTGACGATGTTACCAAGTAACGAAGAGGAAAATTTTGTTTCATGTTTCTCCCCCGTATATTTTATTTGCGCCAAGCTGGCCACGTGTTGCTGCTACAGAGTCTAAAATTTGATAAGGATGAGAAGCAAACGGTAAATTTTAAGCTGCATGACGAAGCACAGACCCACAGTGTTTGCTTGGCTATCAATCACTGAAGGAGACAAAAAGATAACTTTGTTTACTCCAATGAGATATACAGATATTTTCACTCAATTTAAAAGCAACAGACGGTGGTGTTGATTATTTCACAAAGTCGTATACACATATACTGTAACCAACATCTTATTCGTGAACTTAAAATGAATTACAAATCGCCCTCTTGAGCAAACGTTGCGTGAAAGTCAAGGTTCAATTTATGGAGTAAACCGTAAATAATACTTTTACAGTAAAAGGCAACCCTCTAAAACACTAATAACATTGACAAAAAATATGGCATGCTGCATCTCTCAGTTAAATTAAGAATCCGTCGCACTCAGTCGCCGCTTGGCAGAACAAGTCCCAAATGATTACCATTAAATTCCCATAACGAAAAAACGATATTTTTAAAAGACCTGTCGTGTCTGTGTTTAAATTCTCAATACTACATTGTCTTAACTACAACTCAAAGTTTCAAAGAGAAAGGTAAGAATTACGGAGTGAGGACGTGCCACTTTGCTGTGGGTTTGTTGGTCGTAATGGCGGTCTTCCAGTGCTCCAAGAATGATCCAGTGGACTGATCACCAAACACTACCTCATGTAAAGAGGCAGGACGACCACGAAGACTTCCACCACGTGTTGGGACATGATTCTTGATTGCTAGCACCACCTTTACATTATCAAGATCCTTGGGAGAAAGATGAAACTCGAGTTTCTGGTTGTACACTGGATTCAGTTCTTGTTTCATCACTGCCGTTTTCTTTTTCAATTTCAGCTTGTTTCTTATCAAGATATGAACTTTCACGTATGGGTCTGCGAACATAAGGAAACCAATTTCAAAAAGTATTACTACTACTAAATTGGCTTTTGCACATAGAAATATAGAAAAATAACGTCTAATGTCTAAGATATTTGTACTTCTCTTAAACAATGCATACATTTAAGACATCCTGTGCGTAAAAGGCTAT
>JAODVM010284093.1:0-12174 GCA_025400095.1 Phenganax marumi | reverse complement strand
TTACTCGGTGGAAAGCACCTCTAGTTTGTAAATATAGTGAGCAAAAGGAGAAGGTGTCACAGAGAGAGAGAAAAAAATTTGTTTTGCTCTCCGACATGCAAATTAGCTTTGCCTGCTATGCTGCACTTGGCACAATGGCTTCGCATGTGCCATGACTGGTTCATCGTTGATTCATCGGTTTGCCTCCGGGCTCTGCCCAGGCTCCGCGCGCTTAGTTACTCAGTTGTTAACTTTGCTTATTTCATAACCTCATTAAACATTCTATAACATTTATTTTATGTTTTGTACTGTATGTTAGTTATGTTTATTTCATGTATTCCTTTCAAATCTGCACACCCTTCTTGGAATCAGCTCATGCTGACGGAGTAGGCGTGTCAAAATAAAGTTTTATCCTATCTAACTGTTTCAAGGATTTGCGAAGCAAAAGCCGCCTGAGGCTATTAACCACCTTAACCGAACCAGCCTATTTCCGTAAAATACTCGAACGACTAAACATTTTCCAGTAACTTTATATTGAACGAAGGAATATGTGACTGTTTTGTCCAGAAACTATAGTGGTCGAAAAGGTCCTAAAAGACTGTTCGTTCAATTAAGGAGCGGGGCTTTAATGGTTTTAATTTAACCCATTTTTTCACTCGTGGAAAATTTGGAAATTGAGATAGCTTGTTGCGGAAACATTTCTAATATTTCGCTGTATGTTAACCACTGATGTTAACGCTTGTCGTTATTTCCAAACCAATGCGCTTGATCCAATTCTGTGTCTTTAAAAAACGTTAGAGTGTGCCTATTATTTTATTATTTTCCGTGAAAAAATTCATTGTATTTTGTCCTAAATGACTATATTTTTCGTACAGTACTAATATGCACAATATCTCAGGCTGATATTTTGTATTCAAGATTTTCAATTTGTGCACCTCCAATGAACGTGTGGTTTCTTGCATAATCAATATCCGTCCGATAAAATTGCCTGATTTTAATGATATGTGTCAATTCGTAGATCTTTCTCAAGGGAACATCTTGAAACGAAATGGGATTTTTTCTCTTTGCTAGCCCTGTCTCTGGATTGCAATTTCTGCCAAGTAAAGGGTTAATTTTTCAATTTAACTGTGAATTGAATATACACTTCATGCGTTCCTGTTTTACCGATGGTAGTATTGGAATCAATTTTTTATGTTTTCTTTTCTTTGTTTTATACTCGAAATGGTTTTATTGGATAAACCACACAAAAATCTCAAATCACAAATTTGTTTATGAAAATGCGCTGGGGGGGAGGTCGAAACTGCTTTCCAGTCACGCGTTTTTGACAAGGGCACATATTTTCGTTCTGGGCTATGTCCTGGAAAACTTGAAGTTTTGCACTTTAAAGACCCGTTTACATTTGCGATTTTTGCTACGGTACAACTCTTTCAAGCGTATGAGACTGAGCCGCTTAACTGACGAGTATAATGACAAAATTATTGGTTTGATTTTATTCAGCAGGGGCCGGTTGTTCGAAAGGTGGATAGCGCTATCCACTGGATAGTGATTTTTTGTAACCTTCGTAAAATTTCCCACTGATCGTTACAACATAAAATTACGACATATATCCATAGACTAAAGTCTCTAATATTTATTTCGCTGACGAAAATGGAGGTTTTGACATTTTCTGTCCAATTTTACGAAAGTTGAAAAATTCACTATCCAGTGGATAGCGCTATCCAACATTCGAACAACCGGCCCCAGATATTCACTCTATGATCTCTATCATATACTTCAACAAGAGAAAACTCGCAGCGATAACGCCTGTGTAAACGGGCCGTTGATGGTCGAAAACTATGGAATTTTAAGGAATTCGTGTGCACTCACAAATTCGGTAACATGGTTGTGCTACGGTCAGTTATTGTGATTAGTATTCTATTCAATAACACTCCCATTCATGCTCAGTTCAAATAAGGAATGGGGATAAAAACGTTGGTCAGTGTAGTCAAAGACAAGATGGAACGGCTTGGCTGAGACGTGGTGGAGCCTGAACACGATCCACACGAAAGGGCGGGTATTGTGTGAGCTGTCCTTGACCACAGAGAAGACCAGAAGAACTGAGCACGATTTGCGTGCTTCCCTTAATGCACATTTTTATACCATTTTGCACTCATTATACATGCTCCTAATTATCTGCATGACCTCGCATTTTTCGACTTATAAATATATACGAGATTTCTTGTTTTTCACTTCGCATGTCATCACGAGTGCTTAGAATAGTTAACTATGTTTGGTTATTAATAACCAATAAGCATGGTAATAAGGTATGGGTTAAGGTCAACATCGATGTCATTAGACTACATGCGCGTAACACGATGACAGCACCCATCAATGTGCACAAAGAACAGCGTTAAGTCAAGCGTCAAATATTTGGATATCAACAAAGTCAAAAAGTTGATTTCTAACAGGATGCTAAAATACCAGCGTTGTCTCGTTTATACCTTCGCAGTTTTTTCTGCCGTCTTGCTTTCTCTACATTTTACATCGTCTTCTGAAACATTGCAATTGCGAGTTAACGTTACAAGACATATTGATGGCGATATTTTGTTGGTTGAAAATCGAATAGACTGTGCTTTATTGAATGCCGAATGCCTGGCAATGAACGAACGAGAAATTTCAGAAAAAATGTGCGACAAATGCAAATGTTTGCTGAAATATGCGACGTATGTTCACGCTGAGAACCAGTGTGTAAATGTCAGTAGGATTTCAACTTTAAACTGTCCAGCACAATTGGCAATATTGGACGGGTCAACCAGAGCGGTGCCATTGTCCATTCAGGCCTATCATTGCGCAATGAGAGAGAGGCGCCTGGAGCTGCTACCAAGCGAGAAAGAGATTGTTCGGAGGCAAACGGTCAACGTTGCATTCTCGTTGAAGAGTCAGCGGAGAAAACATCCCCGAAGAAAAAGACCCCCAGGAAAACGTGCGCGGAAGAGTTGGGTGGTCATGTTAAATAATGCCACAGTTACTAAAGTTTTGACAAAGTATCCTGGCCAAATTGCGAGAATAAAAGTCAGATGTAAGAATCGATTTAAAGATAGCACAGATGTATGTGTTATATTCAAGATAGCTGGATCTGTTGTTGGAAACACAACCATACAGAAACATTCGTTTCACCTCATTCCCAGTCGACCTGACAGCTTTGGTGTGACCACGTTGAGTTATGGTAACACAATTACGGTGGAGCCTTCCTCACCATCAGGGAACAACAATGCTGACAATCAGAAATCAAAAAGTGGAATAACGAGTCAAGTAATATGGATTGTAGTAATTGTCCTGGTCGTTATTATACTCATATTGATCACAATAATATTTGTCACATGTTATAAAAGAAGGAATTTAACAAAGCCAGTGGAGGAAGAAAATTCTAGAAAAGACACAGCGCTTCATGAATATGACATTCCAGCAAAGTTGGAGAACCAACAGAGCGGTCCTCATCATGGGGAGCACATTTATGCATCAGTACTAGAAACTAGTCCACACTTGTATCATGAACTTGATCCTACAGTGAGAGAAGCAGGCGTTTCCGAATATGAGCCACTGGCGCAGCCAGAATTGCATTATGTTCACGTTTTGCCTGAGCAGACAACACTGTAATGCTCAATAGCAAGAGTACCTACTTTCTGGACAGATTATACGGTGTATAGAAGAACGCAATGAGGGTAACATGTTTTCTGGGAGTTTACATGTCTTTGTTTAGGCGGACGTAGGACATCAAGCTGTAGGAAAGGGGTTCACCATCTGGGTGAGACTCTTAATTGCTACATAGTGGCTACTGAGATCCAGAACCGTGGTGACCACCTTTCAAACAACCATCCCCTGCAATATAGAAGCTAGTATTAAGTTGAAAAAATTTTACATACACACATCAATTTGTTATAAGTATTTCCCAAAGTTTTTGACAGTTCATAAGTACGTTCACCAATGAAAAACACGCATTTAACCACGTACATGAATTGTGAAACTGCGTGTAAGAAACGGAAAGTTGAAAAAAAGGCTGTCTTTTGACGAAGTAATCAGGAAACGGTGAGGAATCAAGGAGTTGAGGGCTTGAGAATTGGGCAATAGTTTTAACTTCTTAGGTGTTTCTACCTAAAGAGAAAGTTAAACTGTTCGATCTGTGCGAAACAAACACCTGACAAAAACGTGCAATTTTGATTTAACATAAAAGAAGTAAAGGTTCTTGAAGCAAAGCTTCAGCAAACACGAGATTAATGACAACAACTTTTTATTATCCCGGTGTTAGGTATATGAAAATACGAATGCCGTCATTGGCTATACCTACAACGCAAAGAACAAATTATCCAGTATTCGTACTGGACTAACGTTTATATAATTTCAGAGAACCGCCAACTGCAGTTGGACGTTAGCCGTTTGGGGTTTGACGTAATTAGGGAATTTAAGCTTCAAACTTCAAGCGACTGAGTCATTTTTTCTTGGCAGAGTTTCTTCGTTCCTTGTCTTTTCAGATTTCCCACTGTCAAACAGATTTCTTCTAACTACTGTGCTCGCACAACTATAGTTGATCTTTGCCTTACTGTCTTTGTATCGGCAAATTTTTATTCGCCAGATCGTTTGACATTTGTCGTAAAACGGAAATCTTAAACTCTTTATTTTCCGCAGTGCGCTAGTCGCGAAAGTTCTATTGACCCCTAAAAATTGTAACGAATAATCATATAGACTCGCTCTTTTACAAACATAAATTCATAGCACAAAGGCCAATATTTGAGTAAATGAGAATGAAAAACAAGCGAATTTTAAAATGAAAATGATCGTCATGTTTGCTTTCTTGGTCGAAAGATGATGTCGCACATAAAACTCTTGAAAATTATCTTCCATCATCATCTTTACGAGCAGAAACATATACCAAGCGAAAGTCAACATACCGTATGGACTTTATGTTGCCAGTAAACGTGTGATTGCCGAATATTTATCTCTTAAAGCCTTGAGGTTAATCAACTGTAGATGACGCTCCTCTTAGGGCAAGGCGCTGATCACATGATTTATGGTGGTTTGCGGTTTCAGGTTTGCAAAAACTTCGTCAATCTTAAGGTCTCTAATAACAAGCGAAAATGCAAGATCCAATAACGAAAGAAGTATGACACGTAATCTCAGACGTAGAGACACTGATCTAGCACCACCTATGCTAAAAAAAGAATTTGGCAAGAGGTTCCTCAGTTGCAATAGTGCTTCGATGTGGATTAATATGAGGCAATATCGCTCGATCCGTTAACTCTTTTAAATCAATTCTAATACAAAGAATGAGTTGAAACTTGCTTGCTTATGATCATGTACTACACATTGTACTCTTTTTATTCTTCTGTTCCGATCTTTCACTGTTTCGCGTTTTACAAATTCTGAAGAACAAAAACAAATCGCGTGATGAACAGTTGAGTGCCCGGAAATCAGGTATTCTGAAGTGTTTGAAAAGACCTGGGTAAAAGTAAATGGTAAATGTTAAAAATAGTGAAGAGTGGGATTAGAACCGGGTAGTCCGGGCGTCCGATCGAAGTCGCAGAAGAATTTTCGTGATAAGTAACATGGGCTTATTAACATAAATTGTGTCGATTGATCTGTCTAAAAGAACGAACAAGAAAAATGTCTTGCGCGAGTTTAATGTTGCGTGAAAAGCCCTCAAGAAAGTGCTCGAGAAAATGGGAATTACTCAAAACTTGCAAAAATTACCATATCTTTTTTTAGGAAACAGCGTGTTTGCAGAAATAATTTAACATATCTTGGTAAATTTTGAACTCGATCAATCTGTTGAAGCTAGAATAGAGAATAGGAATTCTACGATGGGTGATGCGAGTGGTGAGCTGAGACGTCACACGTTGGCTCGGCTGGCTTTATCGGCCTGCTTAACCTGTCTGAAGTCAGAGCAAACAGGCAAGAAGTCAGTCGAAGCACGTCCTGAGTGCACCACCCGTCGTAGAACTCCTATATCCTTCATTCCACTCGGACCGTAATCAAACTACTGGAATCCAGCGTTCGAGACTGGGTCCCAAAGAATTAATCACAAATCCAATTGTTTTGTATATCAAGGTCAGGGATTAAATGCCTTGTGTGATAGTGATGTAAAGTCACAATAGGCAATTCCAGTTATTGACCCAATGTTGAACCAGACAAGAAGAACGAAATCCATCATGGTAGCCTAAAAGAGAATTTACTATACGTGAAATTGCAATGTCTGGCCGCAAGCCACGGCGTGATGACCTATGCGATAAGTTTTTTTGAGAAACAACCATAATAGCTCAAAATTTCAAGAACTATTACCAAATAGAATTTTAACAAATTATTATCTGAGAAGTAGTGAACTTTATTATCATTATCCCTGTAAGACCGAACGTTTTAAGAATTCGTATCTACCTCAGTGTGTCATAAGATACACGTAATAAGTAGACAAGGCTTGTAATATATACTTTTAAGTTTTTGACTCACGGATACTCCGTAGGAGTATTTGTGAGTCATTGCTATCACTCTATTTCGATTAGCGAATTCTTTTGCGTTCTAATGGCCTCCAGACTGCTTTGCGCGCCTGAAACCGGTCAGACCGGTTTTCAGCAGAAGCTAAATAATGCATCGTCATCGATTTGTGTATCATAAAAATAGCAAGGTGCGCATGTACACTTTGTTTACGTTTAATACAGTATTCAGTGTGTTTAAAAATATATCGTACTGTTTCTGCCAACTGCACAGTGTCGTAATTCACTGTTTCATAATGCAGTTTCACTGTATTTGCCCTTTCTACTGTATTATATATGCACCGTTTGTACTGTACATGTAGCGTTTCTTTGCGTATTTTAGTGTCTGGTTTGTCGAACACATTATTAGTTTTAAATTTGTCGAAACAGGTTTGACGTTTGCAGCATCTTTTTGAAATTAAAGACCCGTAAAATTGAAATATATTTGCGGTCACGACGCATTATTCCATTTGCTTTGTCTATTGTTTATTTGTGATCCGTGAGTCGTCTCTTTGAGACCTTTGATTTAAAGGGTATCCTGACATGCCCTAAGAATCAGAAGAACAGAATGAGAATAACTGCTCCGTACCGTTGTTCCCTACAGTGGACAAGAGACTTCACTGTAGAAGAAGTAAAAAAGATGATGGAGAGAAAAGGATGCAACTTTTTTTTTCACATCATGAAATTTAACGAGATAGTGTATGTGGTAACGGAGAAGCATCTGTCAGAACTAAACCTGTGGTGCGAAGAACCTGGGCTTTTCCCCGACATTTGTTTGTTGGGAAGAAAGAAAATCATGAAAGAAAGTTATGTCAATAACAGAACCTGGGATGCTATGTCCTTCATATTTAGTGTAGGGCGTGGACTCATGAAAGAATATGAAAAAATATTGTTGGAAGAGGAGCAATTCAAATTTCATTTAAAATTCGACGGTTTCGATTTCATTGGGAACGAGGATGATTATTTTGATGATGATGATTTTTATGACTTTAAAACTGCAACACTTTTTTTTAAAGTTTATTCACGAGATATATACGAACTTCTACTAATTTATTGTAAATACATATGTATAAAGACAGGTGATTCATGTTACTTAAATTGTTTCAAATCGATTATTTTTCAATAAAAAGGCTTATACCTTCTATCAGTTTATACAAGTTACTTCCAGTATAGTCTTCTTCTTCCATTCTATTGATTGGAACACAAACGTATTCTTCAGTTTTCGACCACAAACGTTTTAATACTTCTTTGTCGCGAATAACAATTTCGTAGACTTCAGGTCTTAATATGGGGTCATGTGACATGGCGTCAAAAAGACTTTCAAAATCAACCGACTTTATTTTTTCAAACAAATAACTTTCAGTAAAAAAAACATGTTGAACAATGAAAATCCACTCTAATTCTAGATCCTGCGACATCACCAACGTCTATAAACAAGTTTTTCCAATTTACTTAGATCACGAAATGGTTCCTCAAGTCTCTCAGACTCGTTGCAATTTGTAGCCAAGTTTGTACGATGTGCTCGTCAGTCTCTTCCCACAAGCGTTTTAATACGCTTCTATCGCGAATGACAACTTCGTAAATTTCCGGTTTTAATATAGGATCACCAAAAAACTTTTTAAAATCATCCAACTTTATTTTTTCCATAAAATAACTATCGTTGTAATAAACCCACTCTAATTCTAGAAATTCTACTTCTTCAGACATGATTATTATTCTTAACACTCTCGTACGTAAGACGATCTACAAATGTGTTACTATACGCAAAATTTCTACTTATATGCGTCCACAAATGTTCTATTAATAAACGATCTCTGTCTCCGTCAATAGTATAGCAAAAATTTTCTGGTTCAGCATAATAATAATATCGTACATTACCGACACCGTAATATTCATCTAATAAGTGCATAAAATCATCAAAACTAATAAGTTCAGATAAAATTAAAAAGTTTCCAGAGTACCAATTCAATTTAGTATGAGCTATCATGTCTCCGTCTTCTTCAAATAAGTACACGCTGTTACAACAAGAACCACGATGAGTATTATCGCAAACGTCAAAACAATACTGTGGTAACAACAATTGCGGCACCACTCTTCTGTCTTATCAGTTTCTCGATCAAGGAGTAAATTCTTCATTTAAACCACCAGATGTGAAGTAGTAGTGAAATTGCGCTCGTAAAAATGATTATAGCGGCAGTGCAACCAACACAAGAAGCAATAAAAATCCAAATGTATCCTTCCTCTTTATCCATAAAATTCATAGATAATAAGAATTATAAGAAATACGAACATAGAAAAAGCCGATGTAATTATAAAATAAACCCTACATTCAACCATATTTCTAACCAAGTTAGACAGCGATCCTGTTCCTGTTCTTTAACCACTTTATATGGCAAATGACAAATGCTCTCAAATATAGCCTTTGTCATATGTCAAAAGCTTTGTCATATGTCATATAGCTTTTGTCATATGTCATATGTCATTTATATGTCAAAAATACTCGATAATACAAAAGTGAAAGTAAATGATCCAAGTCCCATTAATCAGCCAAAAATTAATCGGTAAAAAATTAATTAAACGTCCTAAATCCATCTCGATCAAAGTCCAACTAGGAATCCAGTAAAAGCCAAAATGTCATAATCCGGTCCCCCACTAGTGTTGTAATAGCATTGCAGTAGTGTACTATGTAGAGAGAGGGTTTTTTTATGAAGGCACGGTTGCTAAGCTCAAAATTAGTATATTTTACTATTACGGGTTAGGGTGGGCCACGCCCAAAATCGGGTGTTTTTCCAGGGGGGTGTCTTTTGCATAATTAGTAAAAATCACATGATCAGTGGACAACCAATCAGCATGAAGCGTGAACCCTAACTTGGATGGAGATTTCATGTAAGTATGAGTGAAAGAGTGGCATCGTTCAAAAGTTGTTAGAATGGGTTAGGGTTGAAAATTTTGTGTTGTTGAGCGATGTGTTTTTGTGTGATAATCAGGGGGGAGTGCTATGGTATTAATGAGATGTATTTATGTGTAGCCAATGAACGTGAATCGTGAACCCTAACTTGGTGGAGACTTCATGTAAGTGCGAGTGAAATTGGGGGGATTGTTCAAAAGTCGTTAAAAATGGTTAGGGTTGAAAATTTTGTTTTGTTGAGCGATGTGTTTTTTATGGAAGAAGAACCAATGAGGAGGTATATGCCAATGAAGGTAGGTAAAAAAATGAAAAAGGGTTCAGGAATAACTATCTTGTTGATAGGGGTAGGGATTTATTGCATCCCGGAATGTCAAAAAAATAGGGGTTGGATTTATTGCATCCGTAATGTAAAATGGGGTCGGATTTATTGCATCCGCGTTCTTGAGACACATAAACTCTTTATGTGTCCCTTATGTGACAAGAGATGTGTGAACCCGAAGCCTTGGTTGAGCCGAATGACAACCAAGGCTTCGCATCGGGCTTATATACGCTTGCATTAGCATAACAAGTGCTCAAGTGTCAATCAATCACCTGTCACGCGCTGTTGGAACTTCATGTTGCACGCGCGCGCGATGACCGGATCGCTCAAAAGGCGACAAAAATGCTTAGGCTCGAAAATTGGGTTAAACTGAGCGATGTGATTATTATTATATACCCTTCTTCAATTACCATAACAAGTGGTGGTGCTGTGAAAAAAAATACAAGGTTAACACAATGTCAATACTGCAGCGCTGCTGCATTTCAATATGGGTACGCTACAAAAATCATTTAATTGCATCTGTAAAACAACATACTAAAGCTTTTTTTACGTAGGAGTCTAAATTTTTAACATGCTTATAATAATATGCTATAATGGTTTCAAAGTTTTCATCTAGTTCATATCGTTTTTCTACTAAAGTTTTACCTAATTCACTACAAAAGTTAATAATTAAATTGTGTTTTTTAAAATACGCGTTTCTCACTACTTTATTTACAATATTTTCCTGGAACAACATAATATTTATTAATTCTAACCTAGTATCGTACCCCTCATCTAAACCCTTAATAGATTTTAACCCACTAATCACCCCAAAATAACTAATAGTTTCAAAAGCAAAAAAAAAGTCTCTCTTGAAGTTTGTGTAAATAAGAACTATTGATAAATTCGTCTAGAGTGTAATTATTATAAAGTTTACTTAAATTATGGCAGTATAGTCTATGGAAGCAAAACGAAGTTTTTTTACCGACGTACTGTAGCAGACTTGTTTTCGTGCAAGTCGCCAAGGATGGTGGTTGAAACTCCACGTATTCGTCGTCACTCCATTGGTGAAACCACACGCTCATCATCATTGGTGGTGTTGCCGTTGTTGTTGCTGGTTTGACTGCAGGTTTGGTCTGGTCTGGTCTGGCTGCTGGTCTCGTTGCTCTCTGCTTGTTGCTCGTTGCTCTGGTCTCGTAGTTGTTGGCTTTCTTTTTGCTTTTTCTTGTCTTCGTTTTGCTTGTTGGCGTCTTGACTGGCTTTTTCTGCTTGGTCTCGCTCTTTTATGTCGTTGGCTTGCTCCTCCTTTTCCAGAACGAAACCTGAAGAAGGATCATGATGACAGATGTCAAGCTTTTCATGACGTTGGCATATCTTTTGCCAAAACGGATGCAGTATCGGTGATTCTTCGTTCGTGTAGCGTTTTTGGTAGAGAGCGTAGACGGTTTGACTGACTAAATCTGGACGTTGAAATTCACGCACAAGTCTAGGGTCTTTCGCAATAAGTTTATTGATATATAATTTGAAAAATTGATGCATTTCAAAAACCATATCATCTCGTGATTTTTTCTTCTTGTCTACGATCTCGAGAAGAGCATGAAGGCTGATTTCATCATTCATGTATGCTTTGTCTATCTTTGCGAATGCGTTCTCATCATCTACAAATTGGTTTTTTGCTTTGTTAAGTCTGTCTTTTAGTTCTAATATGTCTTTGTTTGCGTAAATAGTGTGAAGTAACTCATCTCTTCTTTCGCTTAAGAATAGAAAATCGATGAATTCGTTTACATGCTTTATTGTTATTGATTCCATGACTGAACGAGACACACAAGGTTGACTGAGAAGCGACCGCAAGTTTATTTATAATGCCTGTAGTTTTTGTATAACTGCTTCGGTTAATTTACGCTTCAAAAATGGACATAGAAAAAACTTTTCCAGAGGAATTTTTTCGTCTATGGCTTTGTTCATAAATAAATCGCAATATTTATCAATAGCAGCTAAATAATCATTTCTTGATTTCTTAAAATGAATTATCTTTTCGCAGATATTATTGTAGTAAATTGCTTCTTGATTTTCGTCTTTCTCGTCGAAATATAATTGTAGAGAATCGCGATATTCTTTGCGGTTTTCATCCATTATTATCCATTTATTTACCGTGTCCGTTTTTTCCTCTTCAAAAATAGCTAGAATTGCTTCAAGTTTTTCTTTTTGGTCGTTGCTGTTGCACTGTTCATATAAATGATCAATGATATCGCAACCAGTTGCGTGATTTGTGACGGGTACATTCAACGGTTTTGAAGCCATTTTTTTGCTTGGTGTTTTTTGCAGTACTATTGTGCCTATATTTATAGTACGCGATGTTGGTAAAATGTCTTTGGTATTTTGAGTCCGGTGATGAATTATATGAAGAAATTGGTTATGAAGATTTTTTGGATGTAATTGAGGATTATTTTATATTTTCGTTTTCATTTGATTTTATTGATAGATATATT
>JAODVM010283982.1:0-12177 GCA_025400095.1 Phenganax marumi | reverse complement strand
TTTATATGTTTGGTTTCTTGGCAGTGTTTTCCATTGTGTGGAAAGAGTAGGGCCGACCTCGGACTTTTGGCTTCAATTTTTGGCTTCCGGTAGCGTTCCATGTATTTTTAGTTCAATGGAGTTATCCATGCATTATAATCAAAATGTACAGTACGTATACCTGGATCATAAGTCATGAGTCCAGCTATACCAGATGACACCTTCACCTTGTCGATGATCATATCTTTCCGACGAGTATTACAAAATATCTTAGGAGGTTTCCAGTATGGGAAGAACCTTTCATAGAAGTCGCCGAGATGCGGTCCCAGGGCTCGTTTTGCGATCACTGGCGTAGTCAATCGCATCGAGTGTGCAGTAACAACGCCTGACATAGATCCTAGCAAGTATGATATACTTGTGAGCCGACATGGAGTCGTCACGTGTTGTTGCTTCATACCTAACACCTGAAATAAAACGCGAAAAATTTTCCAGAACTCTAAAGGCCCATTTACACGGGTGATTTTTGCTGTGACTTTTCGCCTGTTGAACGATGCGATAGAGTACATATCTGGCGAATATACTTGGTCCACTGACTTGGTCCAACAATCCTGCTAATGCATTCGCCAGTCAACCTACTCGATCACATACGCTAAAAGGAGAAAGGCTGTATTCCAATTACGCGTACCACGCACGCTAAACGTTGAGTCCTTCAAATTTTTTATATTTTTTTTAAAAATACACCAACAAATAAAAACGTAATTATTCAAATTCTAAATTCTATACTGCTCCTCTTGTGGATGCTTAAAAGATAAATTTTGTTTCAATTTCAACTTCTACGTGCGTGTACGTGCTTGTCAAAAATCGCGTAACTGGAATACCGCCTTCAACCGTACAATATATTAGCCAACTTTCCGTAAAATGCGATACGACATGATACGATACAAAACAATACAATATACCTTGTAATGATGCCCATCTTCAATAATTTCATGAATGAACAATCCTTGCTCGCAGCTGTCCCAAGCAAGTTGCGACAAGACGACAGAGCCAGGTTGTGCCCAAGCCTCTGCGGCGTTCGCATCATCTATAGCTGGCCCCGACATATCAAACTGCTTGCTGTCATACAGGCCTACGTATGTGACATAGAACACTCCGATAGCAACGGCAGTTTTGACACGCAGCAATACATCAACATCTGTCATGTGATTGTCGCACTCTTCTTGAATAGAGAGACTACACATTATAGCACTGTTCACCAGAGGTGTTATTCTTGATTTAGTTTCTTCCATCTTCCACACGGCGAATAGTGCATCGCCTGAAATATATTAGGGAATAAAAAATACTACGAAAACTGTTCAATTTTATTATTTCTTTAAATTCAGTTTTTGCGTATGTACGTCCAGTGGCGGATTAACGGTTCTCGGGCCCCTAGCTATTTTTCTGTTCGGGCCCCTCGGGACCTAACCTCTGCCTCCCTTTTCTGCTTATTATTTTTACCTTGAACATTATTTTAAAAATACTTCGGCGACTGCGGCCCCCCCTAGAACACGCAAATCTGCGGACCCCTGGCTACAGCCCAGTCAGCCCTCCCCTTAATCCGCCACTGTGTACGTCAATGTTCTGTGATTGTAGATTACCATAGAATTGCGTTAACGTCGTACCTGCAAACTTCAAAACGTCGCCTCCGTTTCTTAATATGCCTGTCAAGAAAAATTTGAATACATATATAGAAACACAAAAATGATTTTATTAGTCGCTATACTCTTAAGCACGTCAACGTACATTCGACAATTTTTCCCAAGTAGTTATTCAAGGTGGCACTCAGTTGATCCGTGCCGCAACCACCACTGCCGTCTGTGTCTGATAAACTACTGTATTTTTCACATAGAGCTGTGAATCCTAGCAGAGTTTTCAAAAACAACACAGTCAGGGAAATAGCTATGATAAATGATCAAAGGCACACTAAACCACATTGACGGAGGTATGCAGTCTTTGAGCGCATTTTAGCATAACCATATATTTTAGTACCTGAGATATCGGCAAAGAGGCAAACCCCCATGAACTGCTCTACATAAGGGACTTGTTTCTTATGATCACACTTGATGACATTATCAGGAACATGAGTCAATAATTGTTGAACAGCGACTGTATCCCGCGCAATCTCAACCTGTTCGTAGTTACCTGTATCGTCAATTTCAGCCCCTAGAAAAATGAAAAACAATATTAAAAAGTTCTTTTAAGCTGATGAAACAACTATAAAATTACTTATACAGCAAAATAGACACGCTGTTTCTTTGTTTCTTGACAAAATGTCCACAAATGTCCACTCTTTGTTGTTTTGGGAAGAAGTTTCGAAAATCACTTCCAAAAATTTACGATATATCCACGTTCAAAATAGCGGACAAAAAAACAAATATGAATTGTTTGGGAAAATAAGAATGATTAAAAACAATTGAAAAAGAAACTTTCCGACCGCATAGAAGCGCAAAATTTGACTGAACACAATAAACCCAACAACGAAGACCAATTCTTGAAAAACTTATGCGTCGAAAATGTACCGTTTTGAATGAATGTGTAAAATTCATAACATTGAAAAGAAATTAGTTTGAACATAAGCGAAAACTTACCAAAAGGGTCCGAATAAAATGCTTCTGCTTGACTTTTTTCCTCCATATTTCCTCGTTTCGGAACAAAACTATTTAGAAAACACTTCAAGCTCCGCCATTTTTTTAAAATAAGCGCCCGCTTACGTCATATTTGCTGTCGTCATTGCATTCTTCGAAGTTGCGAACTTTACTACTTTCTTTTTCCTAAAAAGTCGCCCTTGAAAAAGCTGTATTTAGAGTATCCAATCACGCCTGACACTTGAAAAAACGTGGAGATCCACTACTAATAATATATTCAAGTAGTCCATCTTGCTCCTAGCTACAAAATTCGATCACATACTTATTAAACTCCTCAGCAAACCTTAGATGTAAATTATGTCGTCCCTCCGGCATCAGGTGTAGTACAGAGCCCTTCAGATTCTTGTTGATGTACTCTGGGTGAAACGAGGGCACAAGCGGGTCTTTCTCTCCATGCATGATCAATGTAGGGCATGTTATTTTGGGCAAAAACTCCTGGCAAAGATTTCCATCACATTCGTTGAAAATATTCGTCAGCCCATCAATCCAACCACTCCACAATTCTTGGACTTTGTCACCATACAGTTCTGGTAATAGTAAAGCCAAGATGTTCAAACAAACTTGCATATCTAAACAGCTTGATAGTTAGAGAATAACGTAGTACATTTCCTTTGAAACGACATTTCCTAATATGCAGGCATACTTTGATGATTATTTTAAACAGTCTAACACCAGATAACTTTAATCGTCAGGGAAGGTTGCTGAACTTCCTAGTATGCAGGAGGGAGTGACTTAATAAGGAAGACCAACCTTCCAGTGGTTGCCTCATCTTTGGGTTCCACTTCGAAACATCTCTGATTGCTTCATATAATTCAAGATCTTTTTCCGTCACAGAAGCATTGCATCCCCAAACAACAAGACGCTCAACAACACTCGGATATTTCCCAGCTAAGATTAATCCAAAAATGCCACCATCACTCCAGCCAAGCACAGTATACTTTGTGTAACCTAAATAAAATGTGGCATGATAAACATAGTATTGGTTAACCCTGTCCCCTGCCATACAATTTTATTTGTCAAGGGTGGGCCCTTAAAGCTCAATAAGTTAAATAGGCTATTCAATACAGCACCAAGTTGCTCCATCAGTCCAACGGCATCATCTGCATCTCGATGGTAAAAATCCAACGGGAAATCTCGTTTCGGTGGAATCGACTTGCCATAGCCTCTTGGATCAAATGCAACGACTGTGAAATCATTTTTCAATTGCTCAAGTTGGGGTGCAAAATCAGATCTAGTTGACCCCAGCGCCCCTGGAAGACAAAGCAGCACTTTTGAACCTTGGCCAACTTTTTCATAATACAAGTCCACATTATTCACCGAGCATGTTCCAGCTTCAGAATGCATCAAACGGGTTAAACTCCTTGTACGAAAGGCATTTCTAGGCGTGCTTGAGCACAAAAATTTGGTAAAATGCGTGGCAAATCTGGAAAGTACCATGTTGTTGGTAACGGCGAAAGAACACCCGGACGTTTCCCCCTTGTAAACATTCGTTGATTTAAAAGCGGAAGTCAGTAAAATAACGAAAAATGTTTTTTAAGACTTTGAAACTGGGCAAACTACATTTCCAATGAAAAGTTATGACAGTTTCAACGTACATCACACCAAAGAGGACGTTAGCTTAGTTTGCAAAGGGGAAGAAATTGTCTTGACACAAAATTTGTATTGTGGCTCAATGAAGCATTCGAAGTTCTTGACCAATCAGAACAGTGGAACATGACGAATAGCCAATCCGAAGCTTTGTTTACTCGCGTTTGCAAACAATAATTGTAACAATTTCACAATGAAGTACACGATATTGTACACGATACGATACGCTTTAAAATACTAATATATATTTATCTTTATAAAAAAGAAGGAAAGCCGTGAGCATCGTTATTTCAAAATTTTAGCCGGAACTTTAAATATTTTCAAGCTGAGACGAGGTCGAAAAGCCATTGAACTTCTGTTGTAGCTGCAGACGCTAGCCAATGATTTTTGTACACATGTAGGTGTGTTATTTTTCGGAATTGCGTTTGCCATGTCCGCAAACGAAGCGACACGTTTTTTAATTGTGGGAATGAGTTGAGCAAAAACGCAAGACTCCTGAGCAACAAATTGAAAAGATGAAAGGCACCAAACAAGAAGCTGCAAGGTCCAAAACTGGCGCCCAAGCCGAACTGCCATTTTTTGAAAAGTTTGTTTATTTTGCGGTGTATTCGTATTTTCTGGCAATAGCTGTTTACCGAATTTATTTGTATCCATTAGGTACGTTCAAATTTGTCACTTACTCTCACAAGTAAAATTACCTGGTGCTAGACAGAGTGCAGCAGGAACACCTGGGCCACATTGCCCCTCAGTCAGGTGCATTGGATGCATGATATGTGAACCACTTACAAAATTTTGCATGTAAAAGTACTTGTGCAAATTCCTTGGGTCCACTTACTTTCACTTTATCCTTAGAAAACCCCGACAAACTGTTCGCGGATGACTTTCAAGATGGATGGGAATTACTAGGAAGAAAGAAGGTTTATTCCAATCCAATTAAACACCGCACACCACGTTTAGACAACTGCCATTTTGGGCTCCCTGTGTGGCACCCCACACTGCATGCTGTTTCACCCTCAAAGACTGTACCAGTTTAGTTGGGCAACATGCTCAATTCAATCTCTAGAGTAAAATCTGTTCACCCACAAGCAAACTTTGATTTCACTTCTAGGATATTTCAGACTTCGAATGGTCATTTTGGACTGGACAATTCGTAAATCTTCTACTGGCATCATTGCTTCATTCAATAGCTAACCGTTTAGTGTCTGCGATATTTCCACAAGTAGGCAACTACCGAGCTTTCAACCAATATACCTTGCTTGCAAAGTGTTCAGATTAAACTTGAAAATGCAGCAATTGATACCTCTCCATTTTCTTGTCTAAGAAATTCTTTTCTTTCTTTTCAGCACCGAATGTTGTTTTATGCTGTCTTTCAATTGGTGTTTATTTCAATAACTGTTGGTTGGAAACCAGCACTAGTATTTGTTGCCCACAATGTTCTTTACTACATCGCTGCTAGATCAAAATCTATTCTGTTTTGTTGGCTAGTTGGTCTAACACACCTAGTGTGTTTAATATCAGTAGATAGCCTCATACAGTGGCAGGTTGGTTGGCAAGTTACAGATTTTGATATAAAACAAGACAACATTCATTACCACACAACACAAAAAACACAACATATTGTACATACACGTACTACAATGTCACACTAATCATCAACTTTATGCAATTCTTTATAGTTTTACAAAACCACTACGAGCACAAATGAAGGCGACTTTGTTCTTTTTACAAGTCTGATGTGCCAATTGAGAGGAATGAGTTTTTGTCTGGATAGCTGCTTAGCAGAAAGAAAAGACAAAGACAGGGAAGAAGTCAGTTACGGTTTTATTGATTTACTGGGGTATAACCTGTATCTGCCATTGTTTTGCAATGGACCAGTCGTCCTTTATGATGAATTTTACAAACAGGTATACTTGAATTTTCTAGAACTAGGGGCAGTATTTTTGAGCATTTTTTTACTGTTATTTTAACCATTATAGCATGCCTTGTGTACCAATGCATTTCAAATAAATTTTAGGTGAAAAAACCACCAAAACCATTGTCTCGTGAGGTATTAGTGTCCTTCCTATGGGATGCCATTAGAACCTTATTCTGGTACTTGCTCATGGAATTGGGCTATCACTACATGTATATTACATCACTGGCACGTGACTCATATACAGTGGCAAATGTTTCAGTGCTGATGTCAACTGGTCTAATGTATACACTTGTGCTGCTCTTCTCAGTGAAATATGTAGTGTTCTATAGAGTGGCAGGCATGTTCTCAAGACTTGATGGCATACACCCTCCAGATATCCCAAAATGCGTCTTGAATATCTATACTTTCACGATAATGTGGAAGTAAGTATGGTACATTTCGTTAAATTCTATGTAACTGATATTTGCTTAGTAGGCTTTGTAATTGTAAGATTGGAGGTATGGAGACTTGATCAAACTCTCTGTCCTATCCTTTCACGCAAATTTGTGCACGGTGATGATCATTCCAATTTCCACGCAATATGTTAATTTTGCACATATTATTTTTCTTTAAATGTAGGACTTTTGACAAAGGACTACATATATGGCTAATGAAGTAAGTGCTTTAAATCCTTATGAGTTTTACACACTGACCATGCTCAATGAATGTCTTTCTTTTCTCAAAATCTGCAGATATATCTATATACCACTTGGCGGTTCCAAAAATGGTTTCTTCAGGCAAATTGTGAGCTCTATAGCAACGTTTGGTTACGTATTCTACTGGCATGGTGCCTATGACTACCTTTTATACTGGGCTATTTTGCAATGGATGGGTGTGTTAACAGAAGCATTGGCAGGCAGCCTACTGAAAACTAAAACATTACAACACTTGGAAGTGAGTGTGACTATTCCCTGCCAACATACAACTGGAGAACGGCCTATTGTTTGACCATGAGTGCAAACTGCAAAAGGTTCTTATATTGTTTCAACTGTTTATTTAGCGCAACGTTCTCTCGCCAGCGGCAACGAGACGTCTTCATGCAATTTGTGGTGTTCTCACTATTTTCGCAGCCATATTAAGCAACTGTGTATTTCTCATCAACTATCAGCCAGTTGTGGCTTATCTCAAAGCTGCGTTTATTGAAGGTAAAATCTTAAGGCGGTTTTCCACCACGCGAATTTCTTCGAGCGAAAAATAAATCTAGCGACATGATTGGCTTGCTTTCGACTTTTTCGCGGGGAATTATTTTGCTAGCCAATCACGTTGCTAGATTTACTTTTCGCTCGAAAAATTCACGCGCAATTGCATATGTCACTCGTGTGTAATGTACGACGAACAAGTTTTTCTGAACAAGTTTCTTGCCAACGCAAAACTTGCTCGTGAGAGTACGACGAAGACTAGGTAACGATTTCATTTATTTTCTAGGCGGAATATTTACATCACTAAGTCTCGCAGCTGTCGCTTATTGTCTAGTCCAAACAATTATGGAAGTCGAACTTCGCACAAAAGATGACAAAATCTCGAAGAAAAACGCGTGACAAGAAACACAACGATTTTTCGTAGATGTAACCTTACAAGAAAAGCATCGGGATTTGAACAATATTGTTTGTATAGAGGTTGTATTAAATACGCTAGTTTGTTCACGAAAAATTGCTCACAAAAGCTAGTAGTGCCGAATTAATAAATAAATTTGACTACTATTACGATTTGATCATTTTAATAAACGAAAATAACCAAATCTGACGCAAACAAAACTCCGCTGCGTAAAAGTATGGAAGACATCACTTTTCTCAATCCGGTCCCCCTCGACCACCATAAAAAACGACAGTTTACTTAACTAGTCCAATTTTCTTTGCTTCTGTTTCGTAAATGAGCAGTCTCCACATTTTAACAACAAACACTTCTGCCTCGTCATCTAGAACCTAAAAGGAACAAAAGTAATCGTTTCAGCAGATTTTCAAAATTTCATCGAAACTCTGAAGACAATGGCCAAATAACCAGGGGCCGGTTGTTCGTACGCCGTTTAGCTTAAACGGCGGACAAATTCGAAATAGAGAGATCACATTGATGTCTTCCTTGAACAACGAAATTGAAAGATTTTTAATTGAATACAATAACTATATATGTATTTTCCAATAGTTTTATTAAATAAAATTTGATTTTAAAGCTTTAGTAGATGTGTGGGAGTGTTTTTGAATTCTGAGTTATCCATCAGTTCAGCTCGTAAGATTGGATTCAATCTATATATTTACAAGATGCGAGGAAGCGTTTTAAACTCTGGCTTATCCACCGTTTAAGCTAAACGGCGTATGAACAACTGGCCCCAAGTATTGATTTAATCCAATTTCACTTGGTTATTTGCGCCTGTCGATAACAGGAGAAGACAAAAAAAACATTCAGGACAAATAAAAATAATTTATATGCTAAAAGAGAATTTGCTAACACTGCAGAGAGCAAATTAAAAAAAACCAACCAACCATAGAGACATCATGAAGGATGTTTTCGGGAGGACTTCGTGCAAGAAGCTAAATACAACGTTTTCCGTTTAGTTACATGCAACGACTGAGAATGATGGTGAATTTGCAACTACTATGAGGAAATGACATTATACCTTAGTACACATGAAATCCACCAAACTAGGTTCTTCTTCACCAATATATTCCACGATTTTTTTATTCACCCATGGCCTTATTCTACGATCTATTAAAGTCTAGAGAAGAGAATGCTAAAACATGAGCCAAAAATATTGGTGCAACATGAAGTACTACTGAGAGTGCGTTTCGACACACACACAGAAACATACCTCCGAGCAATTCCGAAAGAAAATTACCCAAGCTAGAGGCTGAAGACTAAATAGAATTATAGTTAGACCGCGAACGTTTGCTTGTTTTCTGGCCTCTATTTTACCTCAGGTTACTGCTCACCAAACGTCAGGATAGCTTTCACATATCTTCGTAAGTTTCTTTAAAAGCTAATCGCGTTTTTACTCTCAACAATGCTGGACTAGAATGATATCCTAATTTATCCATAATTAACAACAGGTATCCTACCTGATCAACGCATTCCCAATCGAGTGAATAAGCAAAGAGTTCATTCTTGGCAGTTGGAATTCTTTCAATAAGTGTTTTTATGCTTTTCTTTTTCTGTTCCGCACTCTTTGCTGTTGCAACAGCTTTCATCTCCTCCTCAGAATAATCTAAAGGTACAAGTTTGCGTTTCGGAGCTTGATCGGTCGCAGAGTCCTCTTCGCTGTTGAATACAGCTTCCAGTTTCTTCCTGTTCGAGTTTGCCGACGGCTGAAAGAAATATGAATAAAAAAATGTACACTACATTGTGTCTCAGCCAACAATATTAATTAAACAAAATCCGAAAATCTGAGTAGTAATACCGAATATATATAAAACAGGAATTATTGCGGAGAATCTGATAAGATGTTGGCTTCTATTTGCCGTTACTCGGGTGATCTGATATCACAAGAGGGGACTAGGGCTAGTTGAAACATAGAAATCCATATTTCGTTTAAAAGTATTTTTTATCTCAAGAAACACATAATATTTTAAGATTCTTGTAGTTTTGCGTGGTGAAAATAATATCAGTATTCGTTTTGACCATGTATATTTATTATTGCAAAGCTTTCGGTCCGTTAGCCCGGACCTTCATCAGTGCAACTAACTTGAAAAGATTGATACGTCAAATGACGTATCGTCAAATAAATATACGTGGTGTATCCTCAAAACGAATACTGACATAATATTTTGTTTCCAAATTTGCAACAGACCTCCGTTTTTTCACCATCGAACATAATGACAAAGTTTCAACTAACTTCAATGAGGAAAAAGAAAGAAAGGAAGCGATCAAATACGGCAAAATGAATTCTATCCTGTTGCTCGTCCCAGGCCTTTCATTCACGGTCAGATCACCAGGCTATAACTATACTATACACCAAATACAACCATGCAAAAATAGCTCTACCACATAGTTTCAGACCCCAAACCATGATCAAACAATTCATCATACATACCACTTTGGACTTCATTTCAAAACCGAATGTCTTTTTTTGTGTTGTTTCTGGCCCATCGACCTCCATCTGTTGCACTGGTTCTGGGTTGGGCTGCTGACTGACAACAGGAACAACGCGTTTTGGTGATGTGTATTGTTGAACTGGTGAAGCCACATTCGGAGCGGGCTCGACCTTAACAAAATGAGAAATAGTGAAGATACACCTAATGGTGATATCAAGCAAGCAGACCATATAAAAGTATATAACAATCAAAGTACTTTACGAATTTTGATTGGTCGAGAGCCGTGATCTGTTACTGAACAGAGACACGGGTGACGTCAGTCTGCGGAATTTTATTTTACTTGCATATACTTCCCTGGGATTTTTTGTTTAATAAAAATTTTCCTCTTTATTTTATTCTTTTTTATCACATAAAAAAATTAGATTACATAGCCGTTGTATGTTCAGAAGTAGATACACAGAAGACGCCATAACGTGGTTTTTGTTCTAACTACGTCATGAAGTCATCTGTGTATCTACAGGGAGTGGACAAACAAAGTGGCCTAAACAGAGGCTGAACAAAAATTAGACTTTTTGTCTACAACATTGAAGAAATTCAAAACCATTTCCAAGAGCAGTCATGGTCCCAGCCAGATAGTCCATGTTGCTGTCTATCTGTTGAGTATCCCTACTTTGTTTCAATTGTTTTAAAATTTTCAGAGTGGTGTAGAAGAAACCCCTGCTTTTTAAATGGGGGGTCACTTTTTTTTGTCCACTAAACAGACAACGGCTAAACGTAATGTATTTGTTAAGTATATTCATTTTAAAAGCCAGGAGCAGATTATTCAAAAGCTGGTTAGCTTAATCCTGGGTTAGTGTAAATTTCGAAAGAAAATTGTTAGGCACTTGCCTTCTTAACGTGGAAACATTTAGAACAGTAGTTCAGTGGAATACTACTTACAACGTGAACAGCAGGTTTAAATGTCGCTTGTAACATTGGTCTTGGTTCAGGCGCTGGTTCTGGTGAAGGCTGTTCTTGCTAAAAGAAAGATTACTCTATATAACTTCATGAAAAAACACTTTTCCGACTGTTCAAAACCACTGATAGAAAATTGTGGATATTCAACCAGGATTAAGCGTGCTGAAAAAATGGAACGTTCTCTGGTAGAAGTATTAATTTATCAGAAGCTGTCAGCTATCAGTTTATAGTCTTCAAAGGGCTTTCACATTTGTATTCTGTTCGTTGAAGACTATAAACTGATAGCCGAAAGCTTGCAATCAATTAATATTTCAACTAGAGAACGTTTCATTGTTTTAAATATGCTTAAAACTACCGTTTGATTACGCCAGACAATTTTACTCCTTATACAGAGAACGCGCAACAAAAAGTCTACAACTCTGAACACTATAAAAGTAGTTCTTAATCTCCTCCAACCATTAGCTCGTCTTCTTCCTCCTCTGGTTCAACAGCATTATCCCCCAGTCTCTTTCTGATCTCTTCGATCTCCTCCATCTCTCGCTGTCTATCTTTGTCATCCGATTCCATTTCTTGAATACGAGCTTGGAGACGACGGTCGAACGAGCTGCCCCTGAACGATGCAAAATAATCGAGGATTACTTCAAACCACATCTTCAAACAAAAGTTTGCACAAACACACTTGGGAGAAAACAGTTCTGGGATAAAATACCTGTAATATTTAGGATCGTCTTGCTCGTCATCGTAATCCTCTAAAAACTCCAACAAATGTTTCTTTTCTCTTGCCTAAAGAAACACACACGCAACAAAACATTAGTTCCATTCAACCTAGAGCTGCTCCCGATAAATCGATTAATCGATTAGTTTATTACAATCGATTTTGCCAAAGAGTTATCGGATAATCGGATAATAGAGAGGTCAAGATACCCCGGTTCCGGTGTACGTGTACGGGTGAATTACTCGTACCCGTTACTCGTAGAACGGGTGCCGTTTGCCA